>PDND01000459.1:0-11069 GCA_002572855.1 [Emmonsia] crescens
GGGGGGGGGTCAGGTAGCCCTATATGTCTGTATGCAGACAAATCTACCACCAAGCTCACCAAAGTCTTTAATATGTGCATAAATGCAAGTATCATCAACGAACCAACGGTACTAAATCCAATTGAAGTTGCATGATAATATTAAGGGTCCCTCATAAAGAAAAGTAAACAGGTTGGAGCACATTCACCAGATTAATATAACTAGGCAAGGATTCCCTTTCACATTATCAGCAACCTCCGAGCCCAGCCTTAATCTCACCTGCCTCTGCGACATTCTAACAAATTATCCACTACTCATAAATTCCATCCATCATCCACCAACTCCCCTCCCCCCGGAGACAAACATGAAGTTCTCAGTCATTGCTCTATTCCTAACTGTCTTCATCGCCGAATCTGCCGTAAACGCATGCGATAACAGGCAATTGTATGACGACTGCAACCAACAATGCTCATTCAACGGTGCTCCAGGTTGTCATGATTGCTGCAGGCGTTCTTGCGAACCCTGCTTGAAAGAGGGGCCAATGTGGTATGTAAAGAAAACATCGATAGTTTAACTTTTGTTTTGGTTTGAGATTGGGCTTGCGAAAAGCTGAATTCTTTTTGTGTGGCATTATAGATTATGGTTCACCGATTTGTCCGATCAGAACTATTGTTTGAAAGGAGGAGGAGAATTGTTGGCGGTTCACCCAGGCGATTCTTCGGGTTTCCGGTCTCTTTGAGGGCGGACTGTTGAAGAAGGGAGCTAGGGAGAAATCATGGTCGAATTTATGGATGGATAAGCTCCTCACGGAATAGGGGTTATCGGGAAATTTTTTAGATGCTGCTCCTGGTTGTAAATTTTCTAGTTAATATCTCCAAGATTTTTTTTATCACATTACAACCATCAAGCAGGCTGGCAACATGGCTTTAAAATGGTGAAGATCCAAGTATATGGAAATATCGCTGATGCAGCTACATATCTAGTAGAAAACATTTCGCAGGTTAGATGTAAAATATCCAGCCACAGGAAGGATTTAAAAATGGCCCTCAATAAAAGCAAGTATTAGGAATAAATGCTTGTTCTCCTTGCTTGACCTGGATATGTTTAGCAAGCCTTCATACCATTCAGGAATTCCCGTGTCTGCGAATAAGAAAAAGTTCTTGCGTCTTGGAGAATGCAACGCACCAGCGTCCTCTTCCTGCCAGTGAGGGTATTGCGGCATTGCTGTCCATAATTAATCACGTCTAGTCTGGCAAGCTTTAAAGTTAATCTGGTTTGTAGGGCTAGCTGAATCCACCCCGATACCGGAATGGGGAAGCCGATATTCGCTCACAGTTCCCCTTGGCTCCATGACTGACTACCCAGGGAGTCAGGATTATCAAGCACCCTGAGAAAATTCCTGTGCCGCTGTTGTTCCTTTCTAGAGGAAATATCATTAGCGGTTCTCTGATGCCTTTCGGAATTGCAGCCACGGAATGGCGGTGCTAGGTATAGGTAGGGAAGATTTGACGAACCTGCTGCTTAAGAGTAAGTTACCATGCTTGGAACATTCAAGGTGGCCCCATCCCATGGATTCTCTGTATCTACCTATCTGATAACAGTCAATCATCTCCAGAGCCATGTAATCCGTATTTATTCCAAGGTTCCTGATTCTATTTCGAGATAAAAATAATACCGATTACGTATTGTTACCTCGGTACCGCCATATATTGGCATGGAGTAATGGCCAGCAGTACAGAACCCATACAGAACCATGACAATTACACGCCTTTCGCCGCTCTAATTGGCTCAACAACCCCAGCTGAGTCACCTGATGAACTTTTTTTTCCCTTTTTCCTTTTTCCCCCCGAACTTCACCGTCTTTTTTCCTTTCTCAACAAACCATCTCGACAATTTTCACCACCCACGCCCCCAGCTCTATCAATGCCTTCCACGCTCTACTGAGTACCTACTACACATAGTATATTTAAGTGCTTGACGGGCACAACAGCGCTTATGCGTGTATCTCCTTCAATCTTCACTTCTCAGGTATGTCTGCTTCCCATCCAAGCAAGGGTTGGAAAATCGCTTCCCAGCACCTTTCCTCTTTACTGCGATCCCTGACTGACAATTTTTCTTTTAAATCTAGGACTACATCTCTGGTATGCTCAATATATTTTAAAAACCTGCTGTCCTACCCGCTGGCTTGGCTAACTGACGTTTTTAGATCATCTCTGGAAAGCTTCGGTAAATTGAGTCATAAATCGAGCCGCTGGATTACAAAACTACAAAAACCCGATAATTATGTTTGCACGAACTATCAAATCAGTCCCGGCGGGGACTCATGTTACCGCTGCTTTGAGGGCTCCGGCCTTTAATGCTCGATTCATGGCTACTGTCAGCCGAACCGATCCTCTCCAGACGAGCGCCCCTCCCAAGAAAGTCAGCCCATCGTCTCATGACAGGGCGACTTTTACCATCAGAGATGGTCCGGTATTCCACGGGAAGTCGTTTGGCGCTAAGTCGAACATCTCTGGTGAAGCTGTCTTCACCACTTCTCTCGTGGGATACCCGGAGTCCTTGAGTGACCCTTCTTATCGCGGCCAGATTCTGGTCTTCACCCAACCCTTGATTGGTAACTACGGTGTGCCATCTGCTGAGCGGGATGAGAATGGCCTTCTTAAATACTTTGAATCCCCCAGCCTCCAGGCTGTTGGCGTGGTTGTTGCCGATGTTGCGGAGCGCTATAGCCATTGGACTGCTGTTGAGAGTCTCGGTGAATGGTGTACTAGGGAAGGCGTGCCAGCCATTTCCGGAGTCGACACTCGTGAAATCGTCACCTATCTTCGAGAGCGGGGTTCCTCCCTTGCCCGAATCACAATTGGCGAGGAATACGATGCCGACCAGGACGAGGCCTTCGTTGACCCGGAGCAAATTAACTTGGTGAGAAAAGTCAGCACCAAGGCTCCCTTCCACGTCAGCCCAGGCAACAGCACCTCACATGTCGCCGTTATCGACTGCGGTGTGAAAGAGAATATCCTGCGAAGCCTTGTCAACAGGGGTGCCAGCATCACTGTTTTCCCCTACGACTACCCTATCCACAAGGTTGCCCACCATTTCGACGGAGTGTTCATCTCCAACGGACCCGGTGACCCAACGCACTGCCAGGATACCGTCTACAACCTCCGCAAGCTTATGGAGACATCTCAAGTGCCAATAATGGGGATCTGCCTTGGACATCAGCTCCTTGCCCTGGCATGTGGTGCTCGAACCATCAAGCTGAAGTACGGCAACCGCGCTCACAACATCCCAGCGCTGGATTTGACCACCGGCCGCTGCCATATTACCAGCCAGAATCACGGATATGCCGTGGATGCTTCTACGCTCCCAAGCGACTGGAAGCCCTACTTCATCAACCTCAACGACTCTAGCAACGAAGGTTCGTCCAATCTTTTCCCTCTTAACTAATTTTTTAAGTATTATTTACTAACTAGTTTTTTGCAGGCCTGATCCACAAGACCCGACCCATCTTCAGCACTCAATTCCACCCTGAGGCAAAGGGAGGCCCGCTCGATTCCTCCTATCTTTTCGACATCTACATGGAGAGCGTGCATAAGTACAAGGCCACCCAGGCGGTATTCCAACCACAACGAGACAGCCGCCCAAGCCCTCTGCTTGCCGATCTTTTAGGCAAGGAACGGGTCGGAGTGCAGGCTACCATTGGTGTTCAGACTGGCCCTATTGCAGCTGATCCTGCCGTTGCTGTTGCCGCCGCTGCTTAATTGATATCATTTTCTTTTTGCTTGGGGTGCTTTGGCGTTAGTTTCTTGTGGCTTATTATTTGTCCCTCTTATGCGTTTTTGTCTCATAACCACCATTTATTTCATTTCCCGACTAAGCTTATTAAATAATCAATTACATTACATTATACCTAAACAAACCCTACCTCCAATATCACCATAATCGTATTTCTCATTCTGTACAAACGTAGTTGCGACCGAATACTTTCCCACAACCCTCTGTGCAGTGTGCAACCTGGACACTTAGCAATCCAACTGCTTATGTAACCCACAGAATCCTCGCTTGTGGCAGCCGCTAAGCCCTTAGCGTGGAAGCTGAGTCAGCCACGCACACTACAAAGCAGTCTCTCTCCATCCGTCGCACTCTTCAACTCTCTCTTTCTTTCTTCCTCTTTGCAACCATCCCCCTCATCGTCAAAGAAGTGTGAGTTATCATTCCTGCCCCTTTACTCTGCTTTATATCTGTTGTGTGTGAATGGATGGCTTGGTCATTACATGCACAATGCACAATGCACAATGCAATGGACGATCCCTTCATTGGGAAGCAATAGTAATAATAATTTGATAATCTTGCTAACCATAACAACAACAGTCAAAACTCTGCGAAGATGAGAGCCAAGTGGAGAAAGAAGCGCGTTCGACGGCTGAAGCGTAAGCGCAGAAAGGTCCGGGCTAGAAGGTTCGTATTTTTCCTATCTTCGGAACTACACCATATTTTTTTCCAATTGATATGATATACTGACTTGATATACCCCATTACAGCAAGTAAACTACTCGACCACTCTGTCTCAGCTTTCTCTGTCCATGCATCAAAATGACCCCTCGAGCTGAAAATGAACCGCACCGATTGAATCAATTGAAAAACGGATTTAAAACACGACGAACGACCGGAAACGAAACCCCTCTTTTTTCTTTTTTCTTCTCCCTCGTCATGAAGCAGCAGCTCAGATGTCTTTTTCAGCATCCCAACCGTTCTGAGCTCCGCCTTTTTTTATTTATTTAACGAAGAGATACGACAGGAAAGGAATTTGACGTCATGAATTTGTTTTGTTTTTTTATTGTTCGGTTGCGGGAATGGGGGGTTGGGGAAGGAAAATGCGCAAACAAAGAAATTTTTCTCTTTTTGTGTGCTTTCCTTAAAATCGAAGGGTCTAATTTGTGTGGGTGGAGAGCTGGTCAATTTTTCCCTTCCTGAATGTTTTGTTTTCCCCTTCTTTTCTTACAGTTTGTTCTTTATCACAGGAGAGCAGATCAAGGGGAAAGAAGGAGATCAAACTACATATAGGAATCACGGAGCCGTTGGGGTTTACTTAAATAATACAAGCCTAAGTTTTTTTTTGTTCTCGTCCATCTTCTCTTTCTAAGCTCCTTGATAGCTCTTTTTGCCTTTTAGGTAAATATTGCTTTGCCGTAACCTCATTTTCTAAGTGGAATGAAAGTGTTAGTGGAAGAGGGGGGGGGAAGGAATAGGCCTGAAAATGAATTCTATTTTTGTTATGATTCTGTTCCATTTAGAAGCACAAGTAAAATTTTCAATTTGTACGGAGTAGAATTATGCAGTTTACTGCCGCATGGATAGCCAGAATTTCTATTCAATCCCGGCTAAAATTTCTCCACTTTCGAAAATAGCGGCGGATTTTTTTTTCCCTCCATACAAACTTTTCTTTCCAACCACAACAGATACCGCAAAACATACACCACTCAATGTTAGATATTTACCTTAAAACGCCCCCATTTCACTCCTTTTTAAAATAAAATAAAAAGCAGAAATACCTTACCTTTGATCATTTGGATAAAAAGAACCAACTTCACCACCACCATGGGCGTCGACCTCACAGCGGAGAAGAAGCGAAAACGAGCTTCTGAAAAGCATGATCGACCCAGCAAGAAGCCTGCTCTTGCGCCTGTTGCGCCAGCAGTCAAGGTTCAATTTGTGCAAAATACGAATGGGCTGGTTCCCGTTATAGGTTAGATATATATATATATTTCCCCCTGGAGAGTTTTCTTTCCAGTTCTTATGGTGCGGAGAAAAAGAAGGCAGCGGGAGCTCAGAGAGGATTTTCTATATCTATACCTTCACTTCCCCTTTGCGAAAATAAAATGGAATATAAAATATAAAAACAAGAGCTAACAAACAACCCCCCCCCTCCCCTTCTCCATATATAGCATCTACACCAGGCATCAACGTCCCGGACTCCATCCCCCTAACGGCATATTCAAAGCCGCGTCATAAAAAACGGCCCTCCACTTCAGAGCGCAATGCAACAACAAACACGAACCTATCGACTTCCGAACTACTTCTACAATCATCCGCGCATCCAAGGATAGACTTCGTCGGCAAGGAGGGCGATAATGAGCTCGATACACTCTGGAATCACTATGTGGCCGTCTATGATCCGGAGGCCGGCAAGTTGGACCTTATGGAAGCTAGGAAGATGACGGTGCGCGGGTGTGTGAGGCGGGTATCCAGGAAGCCTGTCAACGATGATGAGGGGGGTGGGGATGTTGCTACGGTATGTCTCCCCTTATTTTGTACATATTTTATCTTACACGCTTCATCGCTAACTCTCCGAACAAGAAATCCAACTGGGCCCAACGCACCGCCCTCACCGAAGCATTTGGCACCAAACAATCCCGCAAAGCCATCCAATCCCTCGCAGAGAACGCCCTCCTCTCCAACACCCCAGCCGGCTCCGGCCCCACCGCTGCAGAATCCGCCCTCCTCTCCTCAATCCCCAAAGACCCCTCCTCCTCTTCCGGCTCGCCGCAAAAGGCCGCCCAGGCCGAAATCCAAGCCGCAAAGCCACTACCCCAACCAAACCTGTCCGCCACGCACCCATCGCAGGTCTACGCGATCGAGACCCTGGTACCCAACGGCCTATCGACCCTGCGCACCATGCCCGTCAAGGATTGGCAGGATGCCATTGCCGCGGGGGAGCCGGTGCTTTCATCCTCGCGCTTCGTGGCGCATCGGGTCGACCATGTCGTGCGGTCGGGTAATGTGATGCAACTGCAATTACTTCGTTACATAATGATCCTTATCGAGCTGTCGCGGTGTCTGAAGCCGAGTCGGGGAGCAGGCGGCGGGGCGGGTGGTTCCTCGTCTGCAGCGGCCGGGAGCAAGAAACTGCCACCCCGCGACGATCTACGGCTCATACTCTCCGGCTCCGCAGCCTCCTCCTCCTCCTCCTCGCGATCCACAACGACAACGACAGTGACAATGACAAACAACCCCCGCCTCCTCCCGGACTCCTTCCTCGACGCTCTCCGCCGCAAATTCGTCCCCCAAGGCTCCTTCCTCTCCAAAACAGACATAACCCTCCTGCACACCACCATCTGCGCGCTCACCCTACATATCCCGCCCGAAGCGGGTTTCACAACCAACGAACTCGCGACGGATCCCGCGGATCTGCGCGATGACCTGAGTCTCGAGTATCAAACCATCCAGCAGTATTTTAGGGAGTTGGGGTGTAAGGTGGAGAAGCCTAGGGAGAGCGAGTTTGCGAAGTGGGGGGTTAGGAGTAAGGTTGAGGCGGGGGCGAAGCGGATTGCGAAGTTGAAGGTTCCGGTGGAGTTTCCGAAGGTTAGTAGGGGGGGGAGGAGGTAGGGGGGGGAGTGGGAATATAGATAATGTTTAGAGCTGGGCGGAAGGGATTTTGGGAATGGGAAGGGTGTTGTTATGCTCCGTTGTGAACTACTTCGTCCGAACGAGCGAGCGACCGGGGGGGCGGGGGGGGGGGGGTGAATTATGTGGTGTTATGTTTATTTCCTTTTTCACTCACCTTGGATATGGGATGGGGCATCCTTGCCATCTCTACTCGCATCTCATATATACCTAGGCTAGGCCTGTAGTGATGTTTGTTTCCCAAGAAAATATACAAAAGCTAGAGTGTCTACATCCATCCAAAAAGAATCTCTCAATTGTGAAAGTGGTAGACTGAATCAAAAGGATAATTCCATTAAGGGGGGCCACCCTGGTGTGAGTGACCAAGTTATATAACCCAAAAAGACTTAGATGTAAATCAAAATAAAAGTAGGCAGATAATCCAACCCATTCAAGCAAAATACTGGTAAAAATAACAGCAGCAGCTCAAGGGAGATACAAATGCCCAGAAAACACCCTCTGAAAACCAAGAAAGGGTGTATAAATAGTCAATATAGCCAAACACAAATATATATAATGTGTGCAAACGAGTGTGAAAAATATATCCCATGACTTTCGTTTTCAAAAGCCACAGAACTACCACCATTGGTGGGAAAACTTTGTATTTACAGAAGGAGCGAGTTGGTTAAGGCGGGCTTTGAAAAGCAAAGCGCTTTCTGAGCCAGGACTGCAAAAACTAAAAGGATAATATACTACAGCAAAGGGGCAAAAGCTGAAAAGGAGGGGGGATTCCATCCTCCCTTTATGCAGCGACGCCGACTGGAGTGGCCGCAGCAGCAGATTCATTCACATGAACATGCGCCTTCAGATCCTCCTTCTGCATATCAAGCACCATCTGCTGCCTATGCAACGCTTCGGCCTTCAACTCCCGCTCCAGCGCCTCTTCCAAGTTTTCCCCCTTACGCAGCCCAAGCTGCGCATCATTCCAGAGCGGACGATTCTTCGCATCATCATCAACTCCAACGTCCAAAAACCCACCGGCCGCTTTCCAATCGCTCGTCTTGCGGATTCCAAGTCTTTCCCAGACGCCCTGCAGAGCTTGGACGAGGTGGTCACGGTATGGCTTGACGTGGCCTGGTGTCGGGGTGACGCGCAACCTCTCCTCGCCTCGGGGGACGGTGGGGTAGTTGATGGCCTGGACGTAGATGCCGTAGTCCTTGAGGAGCATGTCGGAGGCTTGTTTGGCGACCTCCGCGTCTCCGACGAGGATTGGGATGATGTGGGACGGATTCGGGATTACGGGGATATCCTTTGCGTTTAATTCGGCTTTGACGGCGCGGGTATGGAGTTGTTGAAGAATGCGGTCTCGCCCGTATGAGGCCTGGTATTTGATGGAGGTTGTAGCGCCAGCCATGGTGGCGGGAGGGAGGGATGTGGTGAAGATGAAGCCGGGGGCAAGTGAGCGGATGGTGTCGACGAAGGAAGCGGACCCGGCGATATAACCACCAACACAGCCGTAGGCTTTCCCGAGAGTGCCGGTTATAATGTCAATTCTATCCATGATCGTTCCCGTGGTACTTTTAGGATTGTTCGTATCCAATGACGCATAAGTGTCAAAATCGAGGTGCTCAGCAACTCCAGCACCGTGTGGTCCATACATGCCGACAGCATGGACTTCATCGAGAAAAGTGATAGCACCATATTTATCCGCCAGATCGCAAATTTCTGCAATCGGAGCAACGGATCCACACATGCTATAAACCGACTCGAAAGCGATGATCTTAGGGACAGAAAGGGGTAAAGACGCCAGTTTCTGCTCCAGGTCCTGCAGGTCGTTGTGTCTAAAGACCATCTTCTTCGCGCCAGAATGGCGTATTCCCTGAATCATCGACGCATGATTCAGGCTGTCGGATAATATCACGCAGTCTGGGAGTTTGCTTCCCAAAGTAGCCAAAGTAGCGTCGTTGGCGACATAGCAGGAAGTGAACACCAAAGCACCCTCCTTCCCATGCAACTTGGCAAGAGCATTCTCCAACCCAACAGCATGTTGATTGTGGCCTGAAATATTACGAGTACCCCCGGCACCAGCCCCATAGTTATCAAGCGTTTCATGCATAGTTCGAAGAACCTGCGGATTCCGCCCCATGCCGAGGTAGTCATTCGCGCACCACACGGTCACCCGCTCCTCTGGAGCGGACATGTGCGCACGAGGGAAGTCGCGGGCAAGACGATTGATATTATTGAAATAGCGATAGGACTTATCCTTATGCTTCTTCTCCAGTTCGTTATTATAGAACCCCTCATAGTCAAATTTCTTTGATGCTGGGGCCTCCGGCTTGGGGCCCGGGTAGACAGACGTGGCATTTGCCATTGCCATTACAGGCTTTGCGGCTTTAACCTTGGCAAGGGTCGGATGGACTAATTTCAATTGAAAAGTGTCAGTAACCTGAATATAATTCCACGTGGCAAGAAACCAAATGATATATGGGTAGCAAAAACAAAACAAAAAAACTCACCATCCTCATGTTTCCTAATAGAATCCTGACCAAAAGTAGCCGCCTTGCTCGCAGTGGTATGGAACCTCTTCTTTCCTGGGGCGGCACGCATTCCCTTGACACCGTTAGAACCACCGGGGCCAGCGCCAGCAAAAGTGCTGAATGCCTTTGCGGTGGCCATCCGAGCACTCTGCACAGCTAGGGCCTTGCTCATGACAGGGCATCTGCGGGCGATGACCTGCAGGTTGGATATAGTGCCTCCTCCAGGACTGGCATGAGGCCTGCTCGGAGTAGAGAGGGCGCGGAGGGTAGCGGGGGAAGTCCTCTGCAAGAAGGGGCAGAGCGAGCGGGACTGGTTAAGCAGAGCTTCCATGATCGTTGTGCCTCTTGGTTTTTATACGGTAGAAGCGGAGATGGGAGTCAGTAAGTATCAACCGTATCTGATTGGTGTATATGTCTGCCCTTCTTTTTCTCCTGGTGGGTGGTGGTTGGATCAGGGCCTGAGATGTTCCTGAAGTCCTGAGTGAGCTGGAGTGCGGAGAAGTTCCAAAGGCCTCGGGTTTATTTTTATACACAGATTAATAAGACGCTGCTGATTGGCTCGGATGTTGCCACCAATCATCGCACCAGAGAAAAAATTTTCAACTGTCTGACTAAGCCAGCCAACTTCAGGCTACCTCTATGCGGCCACTCAGAGCATCCCATTTTTGTCGCTGTTTTAAGCTCATTGTTGGTCACGTGACGCGAAACCTTACGCCGCTTTTATTTCAATAACATTTATCTCAGCATGCTCAGACTCTCTCCTCGATTTTTTGAAGCGGCATGCAAAACCAACCACACTAACCATATTAGGAAGTGATCAACTAATCATCCGCACTAAATGAAAATCTCGTAGAGAGTCTGAGAAGAAATGGTCCCTGCGTATGTGAGGTTTTGGAATCTCTCATACAAAATATATGGCATTTTTCAACATCATACATCTATCTCAAACATTGATTCAATCAACACAAAACTATTATATTTGAAATCTTCATCTCTCTAGCTTCATTTTCTGCTAGCACCGAAATATCAGTGATTTGTATAGATTGAAATATTATAATATGAAGATGAGTGAAGATTTCGCGCTAAGGATACTGCAATATACTATGTGTAGAGATAGCTGTCTACCTAGCTATGATATGAAGATTCTCGCAATATAGGAATCACTGCCTG
>PDND01000046.1:0-154496 GCA_002572855.1 [Emmonsia] crescens
CCCCCGTCGACTTTCTTACCGCGGCACATGCAATTCGCTGGAGCAGCCCGCCGCAGAGGCGAAGAACCCCCAGGAAGCGGGCCAGACTACTTTTCTTACTTACAACTTACAGCAAGATACGAATTGAATATATAATCTCTATTCGGTCGAGAGAGAGATAGAGAGAGAGAGAGAGAGAGACAATTGAGCTTGTTATATTCAAACCTGTATGCTGACGGCGGACGCCAGCGGGGTGGGCAGAAAAATGGAAGAGCGGAAGTTTAGCTCTGGGACTGGGACTGGGACTGGGACTGGGACTGGGTGAACTTCGAAGCTTGTGATGGATGATCCATTGACACACGGATGAGAGAATGAGAGACAACTAAAAGCCAATCAACTAGCCCGTTCTCGGCCGACTTCCAAGTTGCCGGTTTTTTTCTTGATTTCAACTCCCTCCCTCCAGGGCTAGGTATATCAACTATCAAACACCCCTCCAAAACGCCGATGATATCCCCACATCCCTGCTACATCTCTTGCTGTTGGATTGGACCCCTTTTTGCTGCATTTCTTTACATCGCCAGCAAGAAGCCATATATATATATATATATATATATGTATATCATCCTCGCCGTTACTGTATATTTATTTATTTATTTATTATTGCTTGTAGCGAGAAAACACCGCGGCTCGTGTGAAACCGGATGGGAAAATGTTGCTTGTTCCGATATCCCCCGGAGCTTGATTATATAATGTTAACCCTAAGCGATCGGATTTCAGATCTACATACGGGGTACATGTATGTCAAGGCCATGAACTGACAACCATCAACAGACTGACTTGACATTGTATTCCTGCCTAATGAAGGTGTACTAGTTCCTATTATTTTATACTACTACATATTAATGACCTGGAAGTGATTCGACGGCCTGAACATGGGAGCTCGAAACCCTGCGATTTCAATATCGCGCTTGAAAATATATACTCCGTACTACTACTAAAATTGCGGTCGAACTGGAATGTTGTTAAACTACTACCCAGGTATTCGTCCCCGGAATTGACCAGCAATTCTTTGTTACTGAAACTGAACATTGCTTGCTTTCATTCGAAGTAAAAACTGATGCTTGAATTAACTTAACCCCGCCAAGGCCACCCCACAAAAATTAATGCAAATTTCGTTCGACCATCGAACTCCCACAGAACAAGAAGAGGAGACCAAAAAAAAAAAAAAAAAGGAAAAAAGAAAGAAAGAAAGAAAGAAAAAAGATTCTCCGCTGGGTCGGAGTCGAACCGACGACACCTGGATAGCAGATTTTTATGATATTACAGTCCAGTGCCATAAACCAACTAGACGACCAGCGGAAGAATGAATCATTTCTAGCCAAGGAATAACTTGAAACTAACAGACGGGCGTGGCTGAAAAATGAGCCTAATAAAAAGGGGAAAGCTGAAATTCTCCCTTGTGAATCCTGCCCGTCCCCTCCACCACCAGCACCACCTAGCCGCGTCGGCAGCTATCCTAAATAAGTTCACCCATAGTACTTCCGCAGACATTTGGCAACTCTTTTCGTTTGCTCCATAACAGCATACCCGCTCATGACATACCTACAAAGCCCAATAATAAGCTTCAGGGCCTCGAGTCTATCCGCCGGGTCCTTCAATTCGTAAAACCGGGAGCGTCTGATGTAGAGGTGTTGCTCGACCGGCAAAGTTTGAGATTGAACGTAGCTCAGGTACTCCTTCGTGAAATACCCGGCTACGAGGCGCAACTGTGTCCCGTGGATTGTGAGGACATATGCTTCTTGGTCTTCCTCTTTTGAACCTTCCGCGCGATACCCAGCAAGAGCTTGGCCTAGGAGCTCCGCTACTTCCTGGGCAAGAGTATTTGCATTGTACGCTTCCGGCAGGTTGGTATAGTGGTGGACTCCACCGGCATGCCTTCGTTTACTCTTCGTGTTCATCAGTGTTTAAGACATGCACGGAGAATAATTGTTTTGGTTACGATCTTTAAACTTACCTCGAATGAAACCAGGGGAATGGTTCCTTGCGTATCCGTTCCGGCGAGGATAAGTCCACCATCATTGTGGGCTTCTCGAAGATGTGGCCGATCCTGGTCTCGGCCAAGGTACAACTTCAGGGGCATATCTTGGGGAAGCCTTAGGGATTCATATTAGCTTTTGTAACGGGGAGTAGGAAAATCATTTCGCTTACACTTTGACTCGATATGGTGCACCAACTTTATGGAGTTTGTGCGACACGACATCAACTAATTCTTGGAGCGCCAATCTAGATGACATTTCTGGCTCATCTTCTTCGCTGGACTCTGATTCTCCGGATTCTGGAATATCCTCTGGCGCGACGCTATATTCCTGGGCAAGAAGCTCCAACTTGTTCTCCATCTTTATCATTATATCGCTCATGTGGCTGAAGAATCTCTGGAAGACGTTATTGGTGTGGCCACTTCGAACCGTATCCCAATGGCGGATATCATGGCGTGAAGGTACTTGGAAGTCTTGCTTTAGCTCCCTATAGCCTAAAGGTTGTGTGAGCTTATCCCACTGTTTTATAATTAGGCGGATGGATAATGGATAACTCACCTTTTGAATTGGGATGCGGCATCCAGCGCTCAGGTACCAGTCTCATAGCGCTCATGTTGTCGAAAGCGAGAACCCGGAGTGCTCGCAGATGCTGGGCATCCCATTGAGAGGCTGGAACGTATAGAAAACTTTCTCTTAGGTCTGACGCATTACTCTCTAAATCTTCCGAAATCGCGGCCGCCTGCTCAACTTGGGTAGGTCTAAATTTCATGATAGCGAGATGTTTTCAATGGTAGTGGTAGTAGTAGTAGTAGTAGTAGTAGTAGTAGTAGATAGCGATGGAAACTTGATAAAGCAGAATGTGACAGAGAGGTTGTAAGCTTGATCTTATTGTTGTTGTTGTTGTTGTTTGGAGGCAATACAATATAAATTGATTCTGCATGAAGGGTGGACGTGCTTGCTTGCTTGTTGCCCAGGTAAATACTCCCTCCTACCTAGGTACTGGACAGCTGTGAGTCAAGCGGCTTCATCTATACTCAACAATCTTCCTCCGTATTGGCGCATTAAAAAAAAAGGATCATTTTGGAAGTAGACAAAATACTACTATTCTCAACCTCCCCTGAGCTTGAAGATAGAAGACTTCAGCCACTGAGGCTAAACTGTCATTTTGTATGTCAGTTTGTCTGCACCTTACTTAGTGTTCTTCTTCATTATGATGGCTTCGGCTCGTTAATATGTCCATGCAAAAGAAACGCCCAATCTCTTCACAGGCAAAGGATGGTGGGTGGTATTGGAGCCAGCTATTGAGAGAGGTAGGCAATAATAACATCTAGGTACAGTACATTGTACTGTACTTACTTCAACGTACCAATGGGGGTCAACCAATAGATCACATCACATGACAGTATGATTATATCATCTCAACTACTTGAAGCGCCACAGCGTTTGTCAGTTTAGCCAGTGATTCTCAAACAGTTCACTACTCCCTTCATGCGATAACTATGGAGGCTGGCTCACATATAAACGTCCTGAGCCTGTTTATAAAGCCTAATAAGTGGTCCTTGATGCACTTGGCTGGATTACGAATCGAGCGGCATGACCGCGCTCATATGGCAACCATAGTTGGTAATACACAGCTTCCCAGGGATGATGATCCATGTACTGTACATACTGTCAGACTCACCTCTATTTTGTAGAATTTGCTGAACTGAGAACAGTTATTCAGTATTTGAAACTTTGGCAAAGGACTTTGCTCAGCCAACCAAAGAGCAGCTTCTCAGAGACGATTTGGCCCTGTTGTATAACAATCAATTTATGAGGGCCTTTGATGACATCTGGAGTGCTCTGTACGCATTTGAACATGGATATTCAGTCCAGTCGGAACTGTGCAATATTGCGAATGAGTTTATCAAGGTTACTCGTCCTACATATCTGTAAGCTCTTTTTGGCCACTAAGAGAATATTTCGGAAAAGCTGATTTAGAGCCAAACAACAGAGATAGTAGCTACAGCTACTCGTCAATTTCATTCTATCTATCTTCCTTAAAAATCCGTGGCAAGTTCACGGGTGTCGGGACATACTATCGACCTTTGGACAAAGGTCTGCCGTTTACTATCTTTGTTGTAAGTTATGGTAATTCCTAAATTTGCAGAACGAAACCACTGCTGACAAACCCAGGGCAGAAAAGGCCCTGATCGCCTATGTTCTGCAGAAGAGGTAGTGCCTTACCTCCTTCTCCAGGCAATCCTGAAGTATGAACGAAACCCCACCTTGGACTCCCACACTGCCTTCGTTGTCAGCATGAAAGGAACCACCCTTCAATTCAACAAGGGAGCGGTATCTCGGGAATATTTGAAAGACTTGATACGTCGAAAAGTCCCCAGTGATCCTCTAATGTTCCTCAGATCTGATCCATACGAGCTCCTTGAGCAGGACGGTCGTAGGGAATGTGTGAGGGGTTTTCTTGGACTTATACGAAATATACATACTCAACTCGAATTATATGAAGCCAGAGAGCATTGAGCCATCACGAGTTATTATATGATATCTATCCGTAAGCCTTGCCTGGACAGAGGGGGGTATAGAAGGCGCCGCGGGAGAGGAGCCTTCACGCACATACGAGCTTCATAACTCTGCAGTCAGAGCGTCTCGGGTGGCAATCGGGATGGAAGTCATATGGGCAATTACTTTTCTTCTGCGACGGAGTGGCATGCAGCTATTTAATTTGCCGCTGAAGCGATGTTGTCTGTCTTGTGCCTAGAATGTGAAAATTTTGCTTGGGGCAACTGGGAATATTTGATGAAGCTCTTCTTATAAGCTTCAACTAAATGTATTGCTCAGCTAAATCATCAGGTTATCATGCATCCATCCCACTGCCTGTTTATGTATGATGATGGATGGTGCCCAGCAGGCCAAAATGCGTTGAGAACGAACGAATCATAGCACCACGATGGATCAACAAAATTTCAACCAACTTATGATCGATAAATTACCTAGGAAAATAGTCTATTTAACGAAGAAAATATCAAAAAGCCAAAAATTTATTCCCGAAGATGTTAATAATATCTTGAACATTACTTTATAATATACTAGTAGTTATGTGTGATGTGTGTGGTCTGGGTGTTTTGTGTCTGTCATAATCGTCATCGTCATTGACATTCTCGCCGAGTTGTAGCCATTGCCACCGCAACTAGCATAAAGACGCTCCGGACTTTCAGTAGGGCTAAACATTAGACCAGTGACGCAGTGGTTAGCGTTCCGTTCTTATATGATTCTCAGTAGTGCCCCAAAACGCTTGTTTTGGTGTGGCCTGAACTCATATGACATATTCCTCAGTGATGCGGGGGTCGTGGGTTCGAATCCCACTTGGTCTAGTTGAAAATAACCACATTGGTCTCCTTTTTTTTTCCCTTGTCCCTCCTCCCTCCTCCCTCCCCCTCCCCCTTCCCCCCTTCCCCCCTCCCCTTTTTTTAATTTAAAAATTTGTTGATTCCTAATTATATTTTTAATTTTCTCTTATGTTTATTATTTAGTATCTATTTATTATCTTTCTCTATTATTCGTTGCCTACTACGTACATACGCTGTGTGTGGCAAGCAAGCCAGATATAAAACCGCCAATAAAATATCGATAATCATACAGACAGGGAGCATTCATTCATTATTTCATTCATTCATCCATCATTCATTTCAATACTCCTTCATCAGCGGCAAATCTCTCGAACTCCTCCCCACCCACACTCTAAACTTTCCCGCAACGGGCATAACCCAATTCTGATTCACAGCACTCCAATAACTCAGATCCTTGCGCGTGAGCGACAAGCTCACGTTCAAATCTTGGCCCGGCTGCACCTCTACCTTTTGGAAATTGCGGAGCACGCGGAGGGGGAAATCGACTGGCCTGGAGCTGTTGGTCGGGCTGCTGGTGGTGCTGTTGTTGTTGTTGGTGTTGTTGGTGCTGTTGTTGTTTTTGTTGCTGGTGTTCTTGCTGGTGCTGTTGCTCCTGCTACTATTGTTGAGTATAGGTTCATCGATGACATTGTCAGGGAACGAAACATAGACCTGGACAACATCCTTCCCAACACGAGTGCCTGTGTTGCTGATGGTGATATTTACGGTGACGAACGGTTCGAAGAGGGATGGGTTGCCACCTTCACCGCCTCCAGCGGGGGAGGGGGGCTGGATTTCGTCGTATCCCCTGGGGTATTCGTATAGGGGTTCCCTTTTAATGTCGTCTACAGAGGATATGTAGGGATATATGTATTTGGTCAGGATCCTGAATCCCTCCGGGAATAAAGTGGATTCAGCATTGGGGATTGTGGCATTGTAGGATGGTGGAGGCCTTTCTTTTGGCCTGGGAGATGGGAGTGGGGATTTGGCTTTCAAAGGCGTGATAGTTAGGTTGGATAGATTGAAGGTCGTATATGACAGTCCGTAACCGAACTCATATCGCGGCGTTAGGTTATAAGCGTCGAAGTAGCGGTAGTCGATGTAGAGGCCGTGAGAGAAATCCTTTTGTGGAATAGGATCATCGGATTTGTAGAGGACCCTAGCTTCAGGGCCGTAATCGGTAAGGTTTTTACCCATGGTATATGGCAATCTGCCACTGGCGTCTACATCACCAAATAAAACGTCAGCGAGCGCGTTTCCGCTCTCTTCTCCAGGTAAGTTCGCTAGAAGCACTGCTTTAACTCCTGGGAGATCAATCCAGGACTCAACAGTCACAGGCCCAACAGCGTGGATAACCACTACTGTGCTGCCATTCCCGCCGCCACACTCTGTTGCCACTTGGGAGACAAGGTCATCTGAACCCTTTTGCAAAATGAGGTCATTCCTGTCACCACGGATGTCTTCCCAAGCTGCAAACCCTTCTCCGGAGTCCGCATTCGCGAAAACAAGACACAAGTCCTTATCACGCATATCCTCCGGTGGAATCCGGTAGTTGGTCAGGTAGCCCGCTACCGTTGTGGACTGGTTGTTGAAAGCTCTGCTCATAGCTTTCCACGGCGTTATCAAGTAGGGGAAGTCCACAGCTCCGCTACCCCAACCCGATCCCAACGTCCCTTGGTTACAGGCTCTGTTTACACAAGCGTTCGGCCCATCACCGGCTCCGGCATCCTCTCCATAAATACCGATGCGATATTTATTATCTGATATTTTAGGACCGTCCCTGGAAAGCGGGAGGAAACCGTTGTCATTCTTCAGCAAAATAGTCCCTTCAGCAGCAATCTCACGAGCAAGTGGGCCATGGGCATCATCCCCCTCGCCTTGCGCATTGATAAATTGGTTCACGACCCCTTCAGCATCATCATCGGGGCTACCCTGGTGTAACCGGCCGATTTCGTCATGGGTCCAGGACGAGAAGTTCGGCCCTCCGTCCCCGTCTGGAGGCGGCTTTGGCCAGGAATCCTGTTTCAACTGGTACCAGGAGGCCACCACCCTTGTTGCCATATCATTCAATCGATACATTGGCACAGATGTATTCAGAACAGCTCGCGTCAAGCTACTCCCCCACAAGGCGATCCCGTCTGCCCAACTCAGGCCATCCCCAGGCATTGAAACATCTAAACCAGCAAGGGTGCTGGCAACTCCACTCTTTTGCGCCAACCAGTCCGACTGGACAAAACCCTGAAATCCAAGCTCATCTTTGAGAATACCGTTTAAAATCAAGCTATTCTGGCAGGCGTAGGAATTATTCACCATTTGATATGCACACATCACACTCGCGACGCCCGCCCGTATACTTTCCGCAAATGGCCACACGTAGACCTCCCGGAGTGAGCGATCGTCAATATTGGAAGACATCGCACTGGGTATCCCCCATTCACTTGACTGGCGGTAATGCTCTTGTTCATTGAGCACGTAGTGTTTCGCGGTCGCTATTACTCCATTATCTTGAATTCCGCGAATAGTCTCTGCGGCTGCAACGCCCTGGAGAACCGGATCGGAGCCAAAGCCTTCCCAATTCCTCCCTCCTGCGGGTAAGACACCAATGGGACCCATAGACGGTCCAAGAAGGACATTGACTCCTTTGAGACGGGCTTCTTTCCCCAGCGCAAATCCTCTCCTGTACATTAAATCACGATTCCATGTCGCACCGATGGTAATGCCAGCAGGAAACGCAGAGATGTTGTCTGCAAAGCGAAGGCCTAAGGGCCCATCTTGCAGACAAAGCGATGGAAAGCCCACTGAAGTAGCCGGACCTGAGCAGTATTTGATCATTATATTATCTTCAGGAAGATAGTGCTTTGAATTGAAGAAAGCAAAACCGGAAACGAAATTAAATCCCAGCAGAACCCCATTATCAAGCAGCTAATAGAGTGAAATAATATTGACCTACCAGTGTTTCCAACGCAGAGTCCCATCTCCCAGCCAACACCTGTAGTGATATTCACCTTTTCAACTAAGCTCATCCTGCCCACCAGCTCCTGGGCTTTCTCATAGCTTTCAGCCCAACTTCCAGCGGTTCCGCCTCGTGGAGATGGATACCATGGTTTTGATAACTATATGGAACTAAAATTAGTACTTTTCATGACCGAATGTATTTCCCGATCGATATCCATCAAGAGTTCAAAATGAATTCCAACTCCATATTATATATTTTTTAAAAAATGCAATAATAGCAATGAACGGGATGACGGCCTTCAAAAAGAAGGCTCCCAGGATCATAAGAAAGAGAAACAACACAATAAATAAAAAACTTAGAAAAACAACAAAACTCACTCCATCCCTCGTCTTCACCACAATAGGCCCATCTACCTCCAAGTTCTGACTCTTCCGACCAAATATCCCTTTTGCCCCTAGTACAGGTAACACAATCGCTAAAACCAACACAATGATCGCGAGAGGCAAGATGACCAGCAGCCGTATCCTTCGCCATGTCCACCATTTTGCTGATGTTATCGTGGTAGCATTGTTGTTATTCTTATTCTTATTGCTGTTGATGTTCGTGTTGATGTTCGTGTTGATGTTCGTGTTGATGTTTTCTGACGTTTCCTGTTTGGCGTCTGGAGGTGACGAAGAAGGCATGGCCGCAGAGGAAGCTTTCGTCAGCGGCCTCTCAGTGGTCTGAAAGCCCGTCTCAGGAAGAAGTTAGGTTGTTAATTCCAAAGGCTTCTGCTGCTGTGGAGAGGAGCTGGTCCCTTTCGGATGCTGATGGGGATAATAGGAGCACAGAGGGGGTGAGGGAGGGAGAAGGAAGTAGATGATGGATTAAGGGGCTTTGGGACCCGATCAGCTTTACCTAGGTATCATTGGAGGGATTGAAGGTTGTGTACTCCGTAATTATTTGCATGCTATTGCTATTGCTCATTGTGGTTGTTTATAGTGGTTGCTGATGTTGATTGTTGGCTTTGCTTGTGTTTGGGCTAATCGGACAAGGTTGAGACAGGGCCAGGCACAATCACATACACATGCATAAGCACAGGTACAGGTACTATTGAGAAGCTAAGTCAAGCAATGCAAGTGTTGTGTGATACGGAGTACTAATTATTTGGGAATAATAACTGGTAGGGGAAGTTTTTGACAGTTTGATGTTTAAGTTTATATGCAAGCCCCAGTCAGTTAACAATCGCTTGGCACCTAAACAACCTTAAATATTAGGTAGGTGGCTTATGATGGGGGGTTATTTATGCTTATTGGTGGCGTATCCATATTTCAACTACAATATACTCATACAATGGAACAGTGTGTTTTTA
Organism: [Emmonsia] crescens; assembly: GCA_002572855.1. Taxonomy (NCBI): domain Eukaryota; kingdom Fungi; phylum Ascomycota; class Eurotiomycetes; order Onygenales; family Ajellomycetaceae; genus Emergomyces; species [Emmonsia] crescens. The sequence continues at coordinate 9,709 of PDND01000046.1, forward strand.
AGATAAAGAGATGTTCAACTACCTGCGTATAACTGAAGTTGACACTGGGAGCATCGGGATATAGTTACCTCATGCATTCCGTGGGCAAATCTTTAACGGTGTTTAATAGAAGTATAAGATACAAAATATGAAAAGCAAGTCAGTTTAAATAGAGAAATATATTGGTCATAAATATTTGTGTTTATATCTACATGTAGAACGGCACTATATAGTCGCACTCTTCCTATCTATGTATTCATGTATGCCCCGGCTTGGTTGGGCTATTATAGGGGGCCTATATTTGGTAACTTTATTGAGTTACCCGTTGAAAAATTCGGGAAATCTCACTGCCACTGAAGAGACTAACAAGATAATCTATCGCACAACGCTTGGTCTTCTGTTTAGGATCTCTTCTACCTCCTCGTGACGTTTGTCCTGGCCACGGTAATCTCGTCGGCCACGGAGGAACCAGTCGGAAAGGATGATGACGACAACGACGAAATAGACAGCAGAAACATAATTCATATCTGGAGTCAAAATAGGTTAGCTATCTGGCGTATGGTGCTGATGGAGAATGATATGATGGTTTGGGGGTGTATATGTGGTAGGGGATAGGGATAAATAAATAAAAAAAACTTACTTGAAGTCCTGACAGGATAAACCGACGGGAACGAATACATAACAATGGTGAACACAGTCCACAACAGAACCACAATGTTCGCACAGAGGCCAATTTTCCCCAGCCAGAACGGGCCGTGCTTGATGTTATCCCGGCCGCGAATGAGCAACGCGATAATTGGGATAGCATACGAAATGTACAGCAGGACAATGCATGCAGTCACCATGCTGTTAAACGCAGTGGAGGAGCCGAGATAGAGTAGTCCCAATACGGCAACAATGAAACAGCTAAAGGCGTGTGCCATAAGTGGCACGTCCAGCTTGGGGTGGATCTGGGATAAGTACTTGTGGAATGGGAGACCGCGATCGCGCGCAAAGGACCAACACAGCCGAGACTGCCAGGTATGCGAGGCGATTTGGCACCCGAAACCAGTGCAGAGTACCAGGGATTCCAAGGCGATGGCACCCGCCTTGCTACCTAGGGCCTGGTGGAAGAGCTCGAGAATGGGCACGCCGGTGGGTGTGCTGATGAGCGTCTCGAACGAACTCAGACTGAAGAACATGGCCATACAGTAGAACCAGGCGGTGGTGAAGCCGATCGCGACAGTGCCGCAGATAGCGATGGGGATCGATCGCTCGGGATTAGAGACTTCCTCAGCCATGTGGGTGGCGGAGTCGAGACAGGCGAAGACCCAGTTAGGATTGATGAGGCCGACGATGAAGGCGATGCCGTCGGATTTCCAGCCTGTGTTGTTGATGAAGGTTGCAAAGACGAATTTGGCATCCTGGTGCGTGGGGGCTTTGGACGGGACGGTGATGATGATTATAGTGAAGGAGATGAGAGAGAGATAGAGAGTTGTTGTTGCAACCCTGGGTAGTAGCTTGCCCACGCAGTTGAAGAGGAAGCACCAAGCGTTGATGACTTGGTAGGCGGCGACAATGTGCCAGGACTCGATGACGCTATAATTAGTTAGCTTTCATGTATAAAATTATTCCGGAGAAAATACTATAGTAGGCATAGGGAAATATATTTTATATCGGATCAGGGGAAGAAATTCTTACAAGTCAGGATGTCCAAGCTGCCACATTCCAACGCCAGCAGAGGCCAATGCAAGCGCAACGCTGGCAGAGGTGAAAATACTCCCCGTCCACGCAAACCAACCGGTTAGATAGGACGCGAAGTTAGCATATCTGGGGGACGCCAGCTCGTTTGCCCAGAAATACTGGCCTCCAGCATTGGGCATAGAACTCGTCAGTTCAGAGAGTGTGATGGCCACGCAACTCGAGATGAATGCAATCCACGGGATGCCGTACATGACCAACAGGGGCCCGCCAGATGAAATGCCAGTGACCAGGGAGGCAGACATGCCGAACCACGAGTTGGTCAGGGAGAAGCCGACTCCAAGCAGGGACAGAAGCGAGAACTTGCGCTTCATGTCCTGGCTGTAGCCCATGGCCGCGAGCTTGATGGCATCTTCGTCGAGGGAGCTCTTATCGCCGGGGTCGCTGACCGCCGGAGACGGCACGATATCGATTTTCTCGATATCTGCAGTCATGGTTGCGGATTTCTATTTGGTCCTTCTGTTATACGCCGAGGCTTTGTTTGGTTAGGGAATGAAGATATCTGCGCAGCAAATACAAGGATACTTTTCTTTTTGCCTAGGAGGGTATGATACGTTAACACGGTCTTTTTTGTCGCATTGGGCTCGAGATCCGGCTCGATGATTGGGGGGAGGGGAATCCTTTTCTTCAGTCAAAGAAGTACCTTTGAAAGTGTTCAGCGCATTGGGCAGTGGGAATATCGTATGGGATTCTTTTGTCGCTTCCGGGCGTCACAACAATCACTTCAATTCAGATGGAAAAGAATTCTGTCACCACGTTTGATTCTTTGTTTTTTGATTCTTTTGGTTTTTTGTTTTGGAAAGGGTTTTCTTTCCGAAGAAAGATACTATTCTCGATTGTTTCTGAAACGGCTGTACAACAGCAAAGGGGGTTGAACCAGATGGGTGGGACAATACAGCCAAATCAATGGATATCAACGGTTTCGTATGTGGGGTGGTCTTTGCACCAGCCGCTGCCAATCTCCAAGCACAGCTTACACGGATAGGCAGACAAACAAAGACGGGCTGATAGATAGAAGTCGGGAGTGAGAGGAAGGCAAGGTAGTGATAAGACAGAGGGCAAAATCAACTGCCAAACTGTTGACGAATGAATGAATGGATGCGAGAGGAGGAAACAAACCTCAGGATATAGGGAGAAGTGGGGATCCCAGATGATTTATCTTTTTAAACTGCTACAGTAAGAAATGCAAGAAAGAAAAAGCAAAGAAGCGGATTACAGGGTTTATAAACGGGGTCTCGCGCAGGCCACCTTTTTTCTTTCCTTCATCGCAACATTGTTTGCATGTGGTTTGTTTCTTTGCCCTCCAAGAAAAAAAAAGATGAAAAAAAGATGAAAAAAAGTTTAACCTAGATCCAGGAATCTTAAAGTTTGCTGGCTCAACTCTACCAACCTCCGTCAACATTGGCAGAGTGCCACAGTGACGTGATGGGACAGACCCGACGCTGAGGAGACTTATCTATTGGCCATCGCTCCTTGGCACACAGTGGGGGTGAGCCTTCAAAGTTCATTCCTGTACTATGCGTAAGGGTGTGGGAGACAAGTCCGACCTATCTCAGAGAAAAAAGCGGCAGAACCGCCCTCCTCGTTAGTTCGGAGCTGAGCCCCTGATCCTTGAACGCCCCCACGAGGAAGCCTGACGACAAGCCGGGACTTGAGCCACTAGGCAAAGGATTTCTTTTAGCCTAAGCCTTAAGATGGGATCGCGTGCTGGTGTGTGTTAAAGGCGAGGGCGAATGGCATCGCAGAGAAACTTGAAAATATCGATACATGGACCCAATCAGGGCTCTCTCCCGTCCCGGAAATTGCTAATTCGACAAGATACGAAGCATATCCCGGGAAACTTGTCGGCTATTTTGCTTTTCTTTGGTTTTGGCCTTCGGTGTTTATCTTCCTCTTTTTTTTTCTTTTTCCTTTTGTCTGTTGAGTTGAAGCGGGGGTTACATTCCGTCTTGCATGCCCGGTGACAACATACATGAACAGTGATACGCATGATATAACGTTTTTTGAACCCGCCAAAGGGATCCTTAAATCTTGCCCCATATCAGTAACGGTATGTATGCTTGTGCCATCGCGCCTCAGGGCGGGCGGGCGTGGCTGAATATATTTTAATTATTATTCTACGCCGACGTCAATGTCAATGAACTTTCTTTTCCAGCCTCGGCTGCCCTGGACGCCACATAACGAGTTCAACTTAATACGCCGCTGACGAGCAGAACCTGCTAACAATCCTTTGGCTAAACTAATATTCTCCGCACCAGACAGGATGGACAATATCTATCCACTATCATTATGAAGTTTTGTTATCGGGCCCTGAACCTGAGGACTTCATTGGAAGATGTAAGCTATACGACATATTTTGTTCTTGTTGTCGTAAAGGGCATGGCGCGAATGTTTAAATACGAATAGTTTTTATACTGAGGCGAGAATGCGCGGGAAAATCTTTGATGGCGGAAGATGAAGGCTCTTGCAACAGCAAGCGGTAAGATTTTTTATTTTTTATTTCCATTTAAATAGTGGCTTTTTTTCAAGGTTGGTTAATTTTAATATCTTAATTTTTTTTGAAATTCTTTCCTGGTGGAACCAGAATATAACAAGTGGGTTTTCTGGGCTGTGTCCTCATGGTGGCTCTGGCTTGAGTTTCTGCAGGGTTTTTTTCCGCAAGGTCAACGTATCTGATTTGTTCACAATTGCACGGACTGGAGCAGCCCGGCTGAGGCGTCGGCGGGGCCCGGTTCGGTTCCTCTTTTGTATGCTGGATAGTCGATGCAGTTATTTGTTTTGAGGGAAGAGAAACTACTCCAGATTTGTTTGAGAAAGTTGGGGACGAGAGAAATGGATGAGATCATTCTCTGAGACAAGTGGAAACTTTGATTAGCTATTGTAATGGGGTAATGGGGCATATCTAGAGAGAAGAAGAGAATAATAGATCTAGACAACAAGACAAGCGTGTAGAGTGGCATCGCATTAGTAGAATAGTAACTATCTGCTACCACGAGTCCTCCCTGATCTTCATCTATGATAGGCATGGAGAGGGAAGAGGTTAAGCTATATATATACATGTACGATCTGTAGAGACTCTGTAGTAGAGCAAGGAGGGCAAAAGGAAGACTAGTGAGTGCGCCCCATATAAAAGCTACTTATAAGAAAAATTAGTTTCTTCAACATCATGTATATTCTCTACTATTTATTATATTATTATCTTTAATATCAAGTTCATACCTACTATGGTGAAGAAGAAATTGTAAAAGTTTGATCTTGTCACTTTTGTATGTGACTCTCATATAAAAGATACCTACCTACCTATTTTTGATATTTTTCATTGTGTTTTGCTACTGTGGGGCGCACTCACTACAGGGAGAAGTGAGTGTTTGGCACAGTTAGACACTAGTCCGTAGGGGGTGCTCTACAGAATGACGCGGATCTCCACTACAATATTTCAATCTGAGTGATGATTAGTTGCAAGGGAGAGAAGTTATAAAGAGTAAGATTGTAAACTGCTTGGGTGGGGGAAATTATTCTTCATTATTAACTAGCGCTTAAGAAAATATGCTACAGATAACTAAATAACTTACGGGTTTGAGAGCAAGTAATTATTATTATTATTTTAGTAAAAATATACAGCAGTTTAAGTTCATCATGAAGATGTTTTCAATTCAGATCAAATAAAATAAATACTTATTAGCTAACACCCCACAAGGAAAATATCTATCTATCAATCAATCAATGCATCATAACAAATGCCGGAGAAAAGAAAATGGGTTTCAATCAAGAAAATAAGCAGCAAGAACGCCAGACCGATCCGTCTATTTCTTTTTTCGAAGGGAAGGAATGAAATGAAAAACCCACGCGGACAGAGTGTATGTATATATATCATTATTACCGTCCCCGTAGTTCCAGCACAAGAGGGAAAAGGAAAAAAGAGATGAAGAAACTGAATATCGCGAAATGAGGAAACAAAAACAAGAAGAAAGAAAAGAAGAAAAAAACAATATATGTAAGACATCCATCATATATATGATATCCCAACCTGCAACAAAAGAAAAACAGAAAAAAAGAAAAATCCAAACCGAAAAACACTTTTTGTTCATGTCATTAATTCCCCCCTGCATGACCAACAGAATCACTAGGTGAAACGTTACGCTTCATCATCAGTGTCCTCAGGGTGAGGTGTGCCCTTGGGTGAGTTAAGCCTGAAAGGGGGTCATTTCATGTTAGCATAGGTCCATACACCCAATGACCAAGAGAGAAGGTCCCAAAAGGGAGAAGAAAAAAAACGTACCATTCAATATGCCTCAACCGCCTCCGCACCTCGCGATCCTTCACCTGCGCACGAGTCAACTTCTTCTTTTTCTTCGCTTTGAACTTCAAGTCTCCGCCCGCATCCTCCGCACCGGAGTTAGCAGCAGATGCTGCTGCAGAGGCCGCAGCGCTTGAAACGACGCTGCTAGCCACAGTGCTGGGCCCGCGCGAGCTGTCCTCAAACCGATCGAGGGCGAGGGATACATGGCCCTTGTGCGTCATCCGTCCGTCCTCGACATGCCACTGTTCGGGGCATAGCGCACCGACAAATTCCTCATTATGGGAAATCATCACTACACCACCCCTGTAGTCGCGGATGGCGACGGCGAGACCGCCTAGCGAGTCGCGGTCCAGGAAGTTGGTGGGTTCGTCCAGGACGAGGAGATGAGGGTTGTTCCACATGGCGCCGGCAAGGACGACTTTGACCTTTTGACCGCCCGAAAGGCCGGAGATTTGGTTGTGGTTTGCAATTTCTGGGTCCAGGCCGACGTCTTCGAAATGTTTGGATATTACTTTAGGTTCCAGGACGCGGTAGCCTAGACCTTCACGGGAGGCTTCGTGGTCGTCGTATTCTTGGACGAGTTTTTGGAAGCCTTCCTTTAAAAGGGTTTCGCGGGAGATGAAGGAGTTGAATTTGGGAATCATCCCAACCCATTTACTGATGCGAATGTTAGAGAAGAAAAAAAGGAAGAACATGTGTAAGGGGTTCAGGAGGCTTACATTTCATATTGGAACGTCTTCTTCCACTTTTGTCGACCGATCAAGGCCTCGATACGTCGAGGGCCTCTCCCATCGCCAATATCAATTGTTTTCTCCATTTGGATTCGATCCTCCTCAGTCAAGATTCTGGTTTGCTTCATCAGCACCTCTCGATCGTCACCATTCTGATATCTCCACTGCAGATATTGATTGGGCGTCTTCTCCATGTGCATCTCCACATGCTCTAAAGCGTGCTGCTTGATGTACCCGATTCGAAGATTAGGGTGTTTCTCAACCTTTCCGGTTTGAGGAATGAGCTCTCCAGTCAACAGCTTGATGAAAGTTGATTTGCCCGCACCGTTACCGCCGATTACGGCTGTGCGAGATGAAAGGGTCAGGGAACAGCATGCATCCACCAGAGAGGGCTTAGAATTTCCGGGATAAGTGTAAGTCACATTAGTCATGCGAAGGATGGCACGGGTTTGCGATTTGACACCAGTCAAGATACCCGGAGCAGGGAACTTGAACTGAACATTCGACGAGCTAAGGGTATAGTAGCTACTCGCTTCCGGCTTGACTTTGACAAACGCAGCAAGGTTACCCTGGTAGCAGACCAATTTCTTTCCTTCATAGTGGTAGATATCGGTACAGACTTCGTCCAAGAATGCGGAGTCGTGACTGACAATCAAACTGGTGATCTCTGTGTGTTGCTTCAGGTATTCCTGCAGCCATTTCACATTCGCTACATCCAAATGATTGGTCGGTTCGTCAAGAAGGAGGACATCAGCTCCCATAAGCATAGCTCGCGCCAGAGCCAGCTTCATCTTCCATCCACCGGAAAGGGAGCCAACTTTCTGTTCCTGTCGTCCGCCAGGGCCAGCAGTGAAGCCAACTTCGCTCAAGACCTCTGAAATTCGCTCTTTGCCGCTTGCAGCTAGCTCTGGGTCTTTGGAAATGAATTCCAAGATGCTCAAGTCCGCATCTTCACCTTGGTTGTGCTCCACGAAGCAGGTCTTCAAGACATCCTTGGAAGGGAATCCCTCCAGCTTTCCCTCAGCAATACTGCGCATAAGAGTGGATTTTCCCGCTCCGTTACGCCCGCAGAGCCCGTACCGATGGCCCTTGAGGAGTCTTAGGTTTGTATGGGAGAGAAGAAGCATGCCGCCATAAGCAAGAGAGAAATCTGCATTGACAATTTCAACCTCGCCTGTGTTTTCTTGCATAGGTACTCCATATTTCCGCTTATCCTCCTCCACGAAATGAGCGTGAACTGCTGATGCGATAGCAGTCTCTTGCCCCTCCTTGACTAGTTGACTGAGATAAGGTCCGACGCATAATGGAATGCGGTCGAGAAGTCGTGAATTGACGTCGTCCCGAACCATTTCGGAGATATATGTCTTCGAGAGAGCCCAGAATGCTTCATCTTGCTTGTGCACAATTCCGCCATGGAGTTTCACCTGTTGCTCCAGAACATTTAGGACTTCATCTGTTGTTACTTGAGCCACAGCCCCGTTGGCCAAGTTAGTGCTGTCATCGCCCATCGCCTGTTGGATGACATTCAAAGCCCTTGTTGCTAGCTCCCGAACTTCGGGCAAAGAAGCTCTGTCCTTCACCCGTTGCACACCTGGCTTCAATTTGGGTAAGAATGTTCTCGCCTCGTTTGGATCGTGGACGAGTTTTGTGAGATTTTCGACGACAACTACGGTCTGGCGAAGCACTTCTTGTGGGGTGGTGGGTGTGTTTAGAGATCGTTCAAGAAGAGGGGTGAGGAGGGCTAGCACGGGGGAGGTAACTATCGCAACGAACGTAGTCTGGGACAGGGCATGGATGGCCTTTTGTAAAGTTTGTGCGTCGGGGTTTTCCATCGCTTTAATCAGCAGCGGAATTCTAGGAGCGACATCGTCATTGTAAAGGACCGTCGTCAAAATAGTCATGGTTTTAACTGCTTGTTTCGAGACCTCGCTCTTCATATCGTGCATACCAGACTCGACAATCGGGATCAGGTCCTTTAAACACCTGCCCACGGAGTCACGGAGCAAGTCTTTTTGCAAACTCTCCTCCTTCGTATCTGAGCCCGCCTGAGTCTTCTCAGCCACTTTCTCCAGCAAACGATAAGCCTCCACAGCACCTTGCCATTTCCCAGTCGACTTGATGAGATACGCTGACAGGGCCGGAACAAGGGCAGCGACCAACGACTCAACCTTCAGACTAGCAAACAACGCATCCACAGCATATTTGGCGGATTCCCGCACCACAGCACCCTTATCACCCAGGGCATCCAAGGCCAGGGAGAGCAGTCCTCCATCCTCGAGGAAGAATACAACCTCACTGAGCGGTTGTTCTCGAGGAAACCTTTCGAACAGAGCGCCCAATATCAACATTGCACTTTCTCGCTTTGCCCCGCTTTTCTTATCTCCCGCCGCTTTCTTGATATCCTTCAACAAATTATATCCGTGTAGTCCGCGAAATCCGACGGATTGGATGAGGAGGTTTGCCAGGCCATAGGAGGCGTCTAGAGACTCTTGTGATTTGTCTGCATTGAATATCGTGTTCATCAAAGAGGCAACCTCCTCCTCGGTGGGGGGGACTGACGAAGGGGTCTTTGGGATCATAATGGGCGCGGAAGACATGGTGGGCGATTCTGAAGGCGAAATAAGATGTGGCATACTTTAATGAGAAGGACAAAGGGGGAAAAAACCAAACAGAACAACACAGAACAGGCAGTAATCGTAAATGCGAATATATATATATATATAGAGTGGAGATTGTTGTGTGGTCGCAAATCTTGAGACGAGACCACAGAAAGAAAAAGGGAACCAAAGACGATATCTTCAAGAGAAGGGCTTTATAACAGGCGCTATGAACAGAGAAACAAGGTGAACAGTATGAAAAAATAAAATAAAGAAAAACCAAAGCCTGGGTAAGGCTACGTTGGAGTATGAGCCTGGCAGAGATTAAAAAGTTTCGAGGCTGAGATTATTTTTATTTTTCGTGGCGGGACATTTTTTCAGATTAGTCAGCCCACTCGAGATTAGACGCTGACTAACACGGAATTGGCTTTTGCATGTGGCGGCGAGATGAGAATAAAGGGGGGTTTAATTGGCAGATATTGGGATATAAAATATAGAAGATCACCTTTGAGATCATGATAATGGTCAGATTATACAGTTATATATACATATAATATATCCTATTGAATTGTAGCTGTTCTACTATAACTAGAGGTGGAATGTCTTGCACAATGCGACTCTTACAACGCGCCCTACACAAAATGTAGGGAGATCACCTAATACACAAATTGTACGCTTAAGACTTAGCTTTGTTTGAACCGCTTGGGTCACAGTATTATTTGCAATCGAGCTCGTGACGAAAGCTATCTGGGTGTGAGCGTCGCCCAGCTGGATATGTGGTTTAGAGTGCCTATCAACAGCTCACCCGCGATGTCTATATTTCTAGGAAAATCAAAATGCAATCGTTCAATGAGATACCGTAGAAATAATGCATGAGGCTTTTAGGCGGATTAGAAAGCTGCGGATTAATTTATTAGCATGCGGGGCCTTAATACTATTCTTTTTTAATGTTTTGTTTTTGGAATGGATCAAACATACAATCTTCCGTATTCCCTTCACCCATACTCTTGCTAGAGCTGCTGCCACTGATTATCGAGCCGACAATGCCGTCAATATATGGAGCGCCACTCCATTTCTGGTGCGTAAGGACATCGACTCCCATCTCCTTCTCCGGTCTCTGGATGAGATTGACATAAGCCAACATGCCCTCGTCTTTGAATTTGCGCGAAAGCTCAGTCGTAATGGTAGCGTTAGAGTGGAGACCGGCGAGTGAGATAAGTTGGAGGACAAAACTAGGAAGGGAAAAAAATAGAAAAACAGTTAATCCCCTAGTTCGGACACTTTTTACATATTAGGGCTCAAAATATGAAACTTACCCATGCTGAGCGATATCCCAGATAAACGACTTGAGGCTGGCTTCGGTGAAACCGTGGCCCATCCAGTTAAACGAAGGGCTAAGGTTATATACCAGCTTCTTGCCGGGGTGTTTCGCTCGGATCTCTCCTGCGAACGATGCAGCGTTCTCGACACTTGGGTCGCCGGTTTCAACCCAGAGCAAATCAGCGTACGGGGCAAAGTTGATCGCACGCTTGGTTGCCGCGGCCTCGCCGGCGCGGTAATGGTAGTAGCCCTCCCGGGTCCGGGGAATGTCCCAGGACCAGAACACAGGCGACTTGGTATATTTGCCTGCAAGAGCTCGTCGCTCATTGATCGACATGTCTCGGTTTTCGGCTACCTGCTTCCTGTAGGCGTCAATGGATGACTGAGAGGCTCCTTCGGATTTAAGATGTTGCTCGACAGCTGTAGAAGGCCGTTAGTGCCTGATGATGAGCAGTTAACAGGTAAAAGTTAGGAATGTATTTTATATTACCTTCATCGAACGTAACAAGTTTATTGCTCTTTACCCATTGTGATTCGAATTGGTCGATCTCAGATCCAGCGGCCCCGTCCAACTCCATTCTCTGTAAAGTTTCGGCGAGCGGACTGGAGTTATCAGTAACACCTAGGATGAACTCGTGGTCCCGGACATCGATGGTGCTACTTAGAAGTTTTCCACTTTCCGAGTCCGTCCTAGCGATAAGAAGGTTCTCAGTTCCCATAAGATCCCATTGGAATCTTGCTGCAACGAGTCTGTTGATGTGTTCCGCAATGGGGACAAGCACTTTGCCGGCAAGATGGCCGCATTTCTTTCCTCCATGTAGCTGGTCCTCGAAATGGACGGCAGCCGCTCCGTTTTCAGCAAAGAGTTTGGCTAGTTTCAGTACTGCTGTAAGGCCTCCATGTCTAGGTGCATGTTAGAATACTCTTAAACTTCATTTTTATTATAAAAGGTCTGTGACATACCCTGTATCACCATCAGCAACTATTGGCCGCATGAAATCAGTGTATGGTGTCTTCTTGCGCTCCTCTGTAGAAAGTTTCCTTCTTGTATCCCATTCTTTGCGGTCATGCATTTGCTGAGCCTTGAAGAGCCTCTGAACCTGGTTCGGTACAGTGTTGTAAGGGTAGTCTCCAAAGTCCGGGGATACTTCGTTTGTAGTAGTGAGGAGAGATGAACAGGCCCACCCTGAGATATATAGCACTTCTTGGTTGGGGGCTTGCTGTGTCATCTGGACGGGATCAATAGCGCCAACTGCATACTTGTTAGAGAAAATACCCAAAAAAATTTCAAAGCTTGAAGCGTCACCCACGCGTATGTACAGGTTTTCCAGCCTTTGCCCTCTCATTTAACAGATTGAATAGTTTTCTGGCCATAATCGAGCTTGGATATGTCTGCTGCAACGAGCCCCGCTTGCTAACAACCGCCTCTGCTGAATATGGGCGCTTAATACCCTCGAAACGCGGGCTGTTCCACCACTCCCTCACGGCTTTTACTTGTTCATCAAATAGTGCATCTTCAGCGCCCCCAGCCTTCTCAGCAGAAGACAGTAGCTGGAATGAGTCGGATGGGTGTGCTATTGACACAGGTGGGTTGACTGGAGGGAGTTGTGACGCCATCCGTGGGCAGCCGCAGGCGAATGCTCGAGCGGCAGTACTGGGGAGAATGGAAGGGCGAGAGAGTGGGCGAAACTGTCGAGGCAACCGACGAGCAGCGTTACGAATCATTGTCGGCGTGGAATACTATCTTGTCCTCCTCTGCTGAGGTTTAACTAGGGGAACAGTGCCCAGCGGGGTTTGTTGGTTGCACTTTTATCTTTATGTAGTCAGCTAGCTAGACGCAATTGAGTTTAACAAAAAGCCTATTCTCTCCAGAACACAAAGGGCGCACGACAGGAAAACAATCCTTTGAACCTATATAGAGCATATCTTTTTAAAGGGCGGCAATAAAATGTTGAAAGCAATTGCTAGGTGTAACCATACATACCGGAACCTGCGGCAGCTGAGATTTAGCGAGAGTCAGTCAACGACAACACAGAAGCAACAGAGTGGTTTGATCATGTAGCGAAAGAAAGTCAGATAACTATATTATAATAGTAGAGATTGTTGTTGCCACTGCTGTATTTTGTGTAGCGCTGTAGTTACATTGTGGTGAGAATGAAGCCTGTCCTCGGCACAAATCCCTCGGCAAAAGAAGAATCGATCGAGTTGAGTTTGAGATCCCGCCGCCAGCCGCCGCTTGGCCCTTGGTCTGACCGCCGAACAGCCTCACCTTTGACTGGATTGGGCCGCTAAATAACTACCTAGGTAACTAAGCCACGAGATAATATTATTCCGGCGGGCAGTTTTTAATTCTGTTGTATTTCCCTCAACTCTCCGACATCTCTCAGAATCCCAACAAACAACCTGCTCTCAACCCCACCTCCCCTCTATATCTTCCACAGGCAACAATGGCATTGGCTAGCAGAGTTACAAGACAGGCGCTGAAGGCATCTCAGGTATGTGTATCAATCCGGAGCATCTCAATTCATTATTTTAACATACATTCTCCCAATATAGACTGCGTCTCGGTCGTTTGCCTCCTCTTCTCGGTACTACTCGACCGCAGAATCTGACCTCAAGACTACTTTCCAAAATGCTATTCCGGCAAAGAGGGAACTGTTCCAGGAGGTCAAGAAGCATGGTGAAGACGTCATTGGCGAGGTGACCATTGCCGGCACCATTGGAGGCATGAGAGGCCTGAAGGCTATGGTCTGGGAGGGCTCTGTGCTGGACGCCAACGAGGGCATCCGTTTCCACGGCAAAACCATCAAGGATTGCCAGAAGGAATTGCCAAAGGGCACTTCTGGAACTGAGATGCTCCCGGAAGCGATGTTCTGGCTCCTCCTCACCGGACAAGTTCCGACAACCCCTCAGATCCGGGCTTTTTCCCGCGAATTGGCAGAGAAATCTCACGTCCCCCAGCACATTCTTGACCTCGTCAAGTCCTTCCCCAAGGGGATGCACCCAATGACCCAGTTGTCCATTGCAGTTGCGGCTTTGAACACCGAATCCAAGTTCGCCAAAGCTTATGCCGACGGTCTTAACAAGGCGAGCTACTGGGAGCCTACTTTTGATGACAGCATTGCCCTCCTCGCCAAGATCCCCCGTCTCGCAGCATTGGTCTTCCGCCCTAATGAGATCGAGAAGGTTGGCAAACAGGAGCTCGACCCCGCTCAGGACTGGGCCTACAACTTCGCTGAGCTCCTCGGAAAGGGCGGCAAGGCCAACGAGAGCTTCCACGACCTGCTCAGACTCTACCTCGCCCTCCATGGTGACCACGAGGGAGGAAACGTTTCCGCCCACGCCACCCACCTCGTTGGAAGCGCGTTGAGCGACCCCTTCCTCAGCTACAGCGCCGGTCTCCTCGGTCTCGCCGGTCCCCTCCACGGCCTTGCTGCGCAGGAAGTGCTCCGCTGGATCCTAAAGATGCAAGCTTCAATCGGCAACAAGTTCTCCGACGCAGACGTCAAGAATTACCTCTGGTCCACCCTCAAGTCCGGCCAGGTCGTCCCCGGCTACGGACATGGTGTCCTGCGCAAGCCAGATCCTCGCTTCGAGGCTCTGATGGACTTCGCCAGCACCAGACCCGACATCATGGCCAACCCGGTCTTCCAGCTCGTCAAGAAGAACTCTGAAATCGCCCCTGGCGTACTGACTGAGCACGGAAAGGTAACGCCCCCCCCCCCTCATAACTTCAATATATTAAAAACAAACGCAATTTCGTCAAAAACACTTCAATATACTTAAAACTAACGCAATTTCTTCAAAAACAGACAAAGAACCCCCATCCCAACGTAGACGCTGCGTCTGGTGTTCTGTTCCATCACTACGGTTTCCAGGAACCTCTTTACTATACCGTCACCTTCGGTGTCAGCCGTGCCCTCGGCCCACTCGCCCAGCTCATCTGGAGCCGCGCTTTGGGTTTGCCCATCGAGCGCCCCAAGAGCATCAACCTCCAGGGCCTTCTCAACCTGTCCAAGAAATAAATCTGTACCACAAGTGCTTTTAGACGGGGAGAACGGGAAGTTTTAGTATATTGTTGGGATGGGGGGGGGTGGGTTTAAAATAAATAAGAGGAAGAAGGACAGGGGAAGGACAAAATAGCCGAGTTCGGCATTTGTATTTATGTGTACATTGAATGTTATTAGAAAAGCCAGATATCCAAAAATTTGCATATTGTTTATAACTTTTCTTTTGTGTTTGTTTTTGATATTTTTGTCGCCTTGTTGCTCGCGATGTATATCTATACAAAGTGTTTATCAAAAAATGTTAACTTGTTTCTCTGGCATATGTCTGGGACTGCGAATAATCGTACAGGTGATGAAGCACATGAAGGGGTATTTATATATGAAATGTCCGCTTGAACTGTTCATGCAACTACGAACCTGCCTACCCGTATATTCTATCCTATGCAGAGAAAAGAAATACAATGCAAAGAAATTTTGCTAAATCCCCAAATTTCTACAAGATTTCGGCTCTTTCCATGGGTTGGTTATCCCGAACAACCGATATTTTGAGTTATCCATTTTCTCAGTCTTAGATAATGATGATTTTTAGTGATGAAAATGTGTACAATGTCATAAGAGCTGTGTATTAACTGCAGCTATCATCAACACAAACATGCATTATCCATGAAATCACAACGCAGGTTGGCCATGAAAAAGGAGACCTGAAACGAAATCCGACAGTGCTGAATATATTGTCCTCAACTTCTCTCCACTCACCCCACCCTCTTCGCTCCATACACTACTATCCTATAGGAGGGGTATCCCCCCAGCAGCCAAGCTAGGTGGCACATCTTCCTTTCTGGTACCCCACTCACTTTCCCTACCCCCCAACGTGAGCTCCAATACTCCACCCTCCGTGAAAAATTCATGTCCAATCCAATTCCTCCTATACTCCCTTCCATCCAACACAGCCCTCTGTATAAAAATATTCCTATACTCCGGATCGAAATTCAAATTTCTAATCGTTGCCTTTTTCCCCGTTGTAGGGTGCGTGAAGCTTACCTCCTCAAAGAACGGCGGCATGATGAAATAGACATTCTGGCCTGCGTTGGGAAATAGTCCCATCATAGCAAAGACGGCGAAACTGCCCATGGCGCCTGAGTCGTCGTTGCCTGGTAAGCCATCCAAGGTTGCGTTAAAATATCGGGGGACGTAGGAGTGGACGCGCTGGGCGGAGAGGGCCGGGCGGCCGACGTAGTGGTATAGAAAGGTAGTTAGGAAGGAGGGCTCGTTGCCGATGTCTAGGATGCCGGATTCGTGGAGGTAGTTGAGGCGGGAGGTGAAGGTTGTAGGTCCACCCAGGAGGGTGATGAGGGTGGACATGTCGTGGGGGACGAAGCTGGGCTCAGGGCAGGAGGGGTCAGAGTGGTTTTTTCCCTTTCTCTCAAGAGGTGTTAAAAAGAAAGCGGGTAACGTTACAATTGGTTCTCCCAAATACCAGACTCGAAGGTTTCTTGCGGGTTGTTTGTTAATGAGCAAAAGGTGCTCATCTTGCTGCAGAGGATAGGGTCCTGGAAGCCCCATGTACCATTTGCATATCGGGGTTGGAAATAGCCTGTAAAGCCCGTGTCTATCCCCTTTATGAACGATGTTTGGTCTGGTTTGAATATATTCTGCCAATTTCCTGCCCGTGCCAGGTACTTCTCGTAATTTTCTTTTCCAAGGCTTCTGCCCAGCGTAGCAATGCAGAAATCATTATACGAGTACTCCAGTGTCCGGGAGATGCTTCGAGAGTTGGCGCCGAAGCCAAGGTAGTCGTAGTCAAGGTAGGGGATGTAGTTGAGAGATTTCCAGCTCACCAGACCACCTCGACCCTCGTTGGACCATTCCAATGGTTCATTCTCAGCATTATTAACAACGGCTTCGTAGGCAAGGGCCCAATCGATGTCTCCGGTGATATTCTTGAGAAACGCATCGGCAATGACCACATCAGAATTCGACCCGCCTTGGGTGAATCCTTTGCATAAACTCATTCGACAATCTGGCAACCAGCCAAGATTTTTATAGGTATCTAGCATACTGCGAACAACTTTTGCCATTGTGACCGGATCTATGATCGAAAGGAACGGCAACTGGGTGCGGAAAGAATCCCAAAGACTGTGGCGAAAGGGTACATAATTCTCTAGACATTAGCCCTACGACTGTAAATTTCGATAACTATTAAGCAGAGACATACCAGTAAAATGAATCGAAGTACGGCTCCTCACTTTTCCAAAGAGGGTTTTCACCTGTGTAATCCTGTGGAGATATCATGGTACGATATATGGCACTCCAAAACGTCTTAAGCAAGTCTCGGTTGACTCCATTCGACCGCACCATTATCCCGCTTAGTTTCTTCCTCCACGCATTCTCCGCGTTCCGCTTAACAAGGTCAAAATCCCACTCTGACCCCGGAATCTCATATTCAGCATTCTCGCATGCCTTCTTTGCGCTGATAAAGCTAACCCCAACCCTTGCGCTTAGCCTATTTGTTTCAGAGGGATGAAATCTGATAAAGGCACCTGCCTGGATGTAAAACAAGTTGATCCCTCGTGTCACAAATAGCTCCTTCGGTTCTGAGCCTGCTCTATTATTGACAAAAATCCCAGTGTCACGGATAGATAAACCTGCAAAGTCTGCACAAAAGTGAGAAACATAGGAACCGCTTCCGAAACTGGGGATGAAGGTGCCGTTTCCGGTAACTCTCCCATCCAAATCCACCTTGATGGATGCATTCTGCCGACTATTGTTGAGATCCGTCAGGTCTAGAAGCATTAGAGGGTTCATGGGCTCTCCATTGGCATCAGAAAGAGCCTCTGGGAAAGTGAAATGATACAACGCCGTATGCTCAGTTACCGTCATCTCTGCATGGATCCCGTTCACAAGAGACAACGCCATGTATCCCGGGCTGGCTTTCACCGAGTCATTGATGTACCGTATAGCGCGTGCTGCTTTGGTAAACTTGCAATTGTCGAGAACATTGTTTGGACAATACTGTGGGAAGAGAGGAAAGTTGCCCAATGAAGGATTGCCACCCGTTCCTGAATCATGCATATGAGAGAAGCCCGTGACATTGCTCCCATCGGTAGAGAATCCTGCGGTGTTCTGGCCATCGACATCAGCAGCGGCTTTCGCCATGCCGTATGGGAGGGTTGCGCCGGCGAAGACATTTCCACCATTGCGTGAGCCAATGAGTTGGTCGACGTAATCAAGGGGTTCTTGAGGTGGAGGTTTAGGGGGGGTAGCATATACACCACCATGGAAGAATATTAGCGAACTGACCCATAGATATAGGTGAATCATGGTTCTGGTAAAAGGAGGCTTGGACATAAATCTAATCCATGGACTTAGTCCTCGAGGGTTAATAGAGAAAAACCGGTGGCGTTCATAACGGGACAGCAAGCCATCACAAGAACAAATTGCCTTGCATTGAAGCATAAATCAAATTCATGGGTCTTTTTACCCCGCCTTGCTTATAGCAGGAAAAGTGCCTTTTTCATTTTTCCTTTTTCCTTTTTCCTTTTTCCTTGATCATTATCAACTGCATGGCCATTTCAGGTTCAGTGTACTCCGTATCCTTGCGTAGACCGCTTGGTGACATGCATCCGAGGGTGCAAGCTGCTGTTCCCGGGATAAATCAAAAATGGGACGTAATCAAATGATCGAATTGGTATGGTGGAAAATATTAGCTTGGGCGAGGGAGAACTTCTCCTCGTTTCTCTCTCCCCTTCTCCTGGGCTTGATATTCAACAATATTTTGCAATTATTATTATATAGGGCTAAGTTAACCTTGGAACCCCGACTCTGATTAGTAAGCTAGTTATCCAGCCCCTTAAACCTCCCGAGGTCGTCGAACCCAATTTGCTTGGGTCAACAATGGTCAAAATATCAACTTTTGCAGATGAAGTAGATATTTCTCATTCTCATTTTACATAGTCTCAATATACCGGCTATTCATTTATTTATTTGCCATTTTCACTTTTATGCCCCCCTGGCGTTCCGTGTGCAGCCGTCACACATCTTTTCCTCCTAGTACTAGCCTTTAAAACAACATAACTATTCCTTCGATCCGTGCAATATCCCACCAGCAACAACCCCTTTAGGAAACCTTTCAGCTTGTCAACGCAATGAGAACTACTCCGTACCCGCAAAAAGGTATTATTGTTTGAAAAAAAGAAAATACAAGAAAGAAGAGAAAGGGAACACAGCACACACCGCTTGGGGAAAACAATAAATTTGTGATCGAAAATGCCGAGACTGCTGCCCTCTTGTGTTGGTTGATCTGGCTCCGGTTGCCGGAGTACCTAGGTATAATATGGTCTATGTACATGTACATGTACATGTACAATATTATAATGCCGGCTTGTCTCTCTTCCTTCCAGGTGGTCCGGGGTTCTGGGAGCCAACCTTAGCTGCCCGTGCAAGGTTGGTATGCAATGATGGCGAGAACTTGAAAAAACAGCCTCTATCTAAGATGATAATTCACTATAGATGCCTAATTAGGGCAAACATCTATTCTATACCCCACCAGGCAAACAGATGGAAGTAGCATATAAATATGTGCGGTATTTCCAACTTGATAGCTCGAGGATCATGCGTGAGGACTACTACTACGCGCTCCCCTTAAAGTGCCCGTCAAAGTTCACGCATAAAGTTGCAGCCATGATCACATCTAGTGTAATCGATACTTCCTCCTCTCTAATCGAGCTTATTGATAGCCTCGTTAATCTACCAACAAATCCACCATCGCTGTATATCGATCTCGAAGGCATCAAACTCTCCCGCGAAGGTAGCATTTCTATTCTTCAACTGTTCAACCATCCTAAAGAGCACGTGAACCTCGTCGATATCCACCTTCTTGGCGAAACAGCCTTCACGACCACCGGAACGGATGGAAAATCGCTCAAGAGCATTTTAGAATGCACAGCTACGCCGAAGGTCTTTTTCGATGTCCGAAATGACTCGAATGCACTGTTTTTCCATTTTGGAATCCGCCTTCAAGGAGTTGAAGATATCCAGCTTATGGAAAGTGCATCCAGACACGGACCACTCTCCAAGAAAAAGTTTGTTTCGGGCCTGGCAAGGTGTATAGAAATCGACGCGCCAGTTTCTCCTGCTGTGAAAAGGCTTTGGAAGGAGAATAAGGATAAGGGGCTGCGGCTCTTTGCTCCAGAGCGTGGTGGGTCTTATGAAGTATTCAACGTTCGACCCATGCCACAGGGTATTATAGAATACTGTGTCCAAGACATAACTTTTTTGCCTCTTCTACGAACGCTCTACTGGAGCAAACTTTCGCCCGAGTGGAAGGTGAAGGTCGATGCTACAACGAAGGAACGGGTTCGAGTGTCCCAGACTCTGACATACCAGCCACATACTAGAGATAAGACACTGAGCCCATGGCAGAGTCTCAACAATGGGAGGACCGGTATGGCCGATAACTTTTTGAGACGACTTGATCTGTTTGGCGGCAGGTAACTCGGGCCCTAGGGGTGGAATTTCGGAGCTCAATATCGAGAGGAAATAGGAGTCTTTTTGGAGGGTTTGAATCAGTTGAACTGAGGTCCTTGTGTTAGATGCTGCATGCCCATTGGATTGAATTGATGTGATTACGATTTTGGGCTTATCTTCGACGCTTTGATTGTCAGGAGATAGTGCTGATGGACTTGACTTTGTGTGATAAGATTTTTGCAAATGGGTAATGCAAGTGAAATTATAAAGGAAGCTTGCAGCTGTTAAACTTTGCTCTGATGTGCATGCCAGGAGACGCACGTAAGAAACGCACTAATATGTGCTTCAATTCCATTCAAAAAACCATGCAGGACAAGGGATATGCTGCTATTCAAAGCGCCTATTACAAGAGATTCTGGCCTGGGTAAGGAATTTGATCAATCATTTTCAACTCGTTCATCCATCTTGATATAGATTGACTCCAATTAGACTAATCTAGGGTGGCGTATTCCAAAGCAACAACTTTATAAGAACCCCCTATGACACAAGTTTCTCTGCCAGTTAAAATGAAATGAATGCGTGTCATAGGACAGCACGGCGTTCCATATTTTGTGAAGCGCAGCCTGCCTGCGTTTCTGGGGGTGGTAGTACCTATGATTTGACATACCAAATCTAAGGCTCCACAACACTGACCCCCCAAAGGGAACAAATCACACCTGGAACCGCAGAACTTTCGCTGGCAGCTTGGCACTGGCAACCAGGCCCAGAATAAAGGAATACCTATCTCTACTAATTATGTACTAAATCTGGAGGGTTCGAAACTTTTAATACGTTAACACATGGAGGGTCTTCTTGAATACGTCGATATAACTTTGCGTTCGGGCTCTAAGGCTCTATCTAGCCTGTCCCTTTGCCTAATATAAAGCTTCTGAATCGAATGGATGATAACGGCAAGAAGCTAAGTGAGCTGTCTGAACTAGCTAAAGGTCTATCATATTTGAACGAGTATCTCTAGTCTATATGGCGCTTTATAGAAGCGTATAAGTAAACCAGCTGGTTGAAGACTCAGGGGAAAACTAGATGAACGGTGATATTTACGAAAAGAAAACGCACCAAATCCGATACAAAACGAAATATAAATTTGTGAAGAGAAAAGAAGACAGGTTATAGGACGGGGACCTGTTCAATACCCCTTCACAGCTTAACATGTCCTTTGACCAGATCTTCCCATTCTCTTCGCCCGAATTCCACGTATTTATCACTTTGCGGAAGAAGCCACAAGAACTGGTCATTCCTCCCTTCCTCAGCCTTTGACCCCACCTTATCAGGATCAACACCTTCTTCTCTGAGGGGAACTTTATTTTGCTTCTGGTTGTGAGTATGATTAGAAGCTTCGACTAGGCGTATAAATACCGGAACCGCATACTTGGGCAACCTTTCGCGTACATAGCGAACAAAAGCGGCAAAGTCGAAGTTGGCCCGGTGATCAGGTTGGATGAGTACGGCGGCACAACCAGCACGACCCTCGTGGGCAGGCACAGAGACGCCGTAAACGTTTGCCTCAGCGACACCGGGGTATTCACCCAGAACGGTGGCCACTTCTGCGGTGGACACGTTCTCGGATTTCCAGCGGAATGTGTCACCAAGTCGGTCAAGGAAATGCCAATGGCCGTCATCTGTGCGGCGCAGGGCGTCTCCGGTACGATAATAGATGTCACCCTTCTTGAAAACGTTTCGGACGAACTTCTTAGCAGTCGCGTCGGGGTTCTTCCAGTAACCCTGGAAGGCAGATTCGTTAGGTACGAAGATGATGATTTCGCCTCCTTCGCTGTAGGAAGCACGGGTTGCGAAGCTTGTTTTTGGATCGCGGAATATGTCTCCAGTCATGGGGTCGATGACGACGGGGACATAAACGTTATGCATCAAGCGGCGTAGGATGGCGCCGTGGTGCCCAACGCAGCGGGATTGGTAGGGACCACTGTCGTAATTGATCAACGCAAATAGACCTTCAGTACTGCTGAAGAACTCTGCGACATCTTGAATACCGAATCGATCTCGGAATTTCTCCCAAACATCAGGTCGCAAGCCATTGCCGTACATACAGCGAACTTTGTGACCGCGATCTAATGGCGAAGGTGGAGCAGCAAGTAGATATCTAGCTGTTTCCCCAACATAAACAAAGTACGTTGATTCCGAATCATGAATGTCTTTCCAGAAATTGCTCGTACTGAACCTTTTGGCTATCGCAATGCTCACGCCGGTGAGTATGCAGGCCATGACGCAGACAGAGGCGGTACCATGGTACATCGGCATGCACACATACCACCTGTCACCTCCATAGCCCTTTTTGTCGCGCAAATTCTTTTGGAATATTGTCATATGCATCCGATTCATGGTGAATGCGCATCCTTTTGGCAACCCCGTTGTACCTGAGGTGTAGAGAAGCATAGATGGGAAATCGCCCTCCATGTTGTGAGGAAGGCTTTTATCTGATACAGTTATCGGAAACGAGGATATGTGACTCTTGAGAGAATTATCTAAGAACACAGGATGCATCTTCAGGTCATTTTCAATCTCAGTCATCTGGTCATTAATACGCGCTGTGCATTCGGGGTCTGCGTCCACAATTAGGAATTCCGCTCCGCTGAGTTTGAGGCAGTGAGTAAGTCCAGCTCCCGTGAGGTTGAAATTGATCATTGCGGGGCCACAGCCGATAGACCACAGGCCAAGCCATGCAAGAAGAAATTCAGTGGAATTCTGTAGGTAGAATGCCACCAGCTGGCCACGCTTCACACCAATGGAGAGGAAATAATTGCCATACTGGCAGGCAATGTCGTGAACCTGTTGAAAGGTGTAGGAGCCGTCCCTCGACCAGACACAGGTCGCATCCGGGTACTTTTCGACCGTATCCTTAAAGACATACCACACGTTCAACCGGCCTTCTGCCTCTAAATTATGGTTGAAACACGGACTGTCAGATCGACTGGTGATATTAACAGGTGATATATGCGGAATCACTTACTCGCGCGGGTAGCAATGCGTTCGCTGCGTCTAGTCCGGGCGACGGTCTGGATGTCCCTTTTGAGTTGGTACTTGCCGTCCAGATAGGCACCTAAGGCACCGACTCCAGCGACGGCAGCAGCAGCAACTACTCGAATCAATCTGTCAGTCATATCGTAGTATGTAAAGGGGAAATGAGGGACTGCATACCCAAGGCCATCTTGTTTGGCTTAAGGGCTTTCAATCGTGCAGCCCCTTTTTGTTCTTGTCAATGAAGGTAAGTTCCCTATTCCGCAACAAAAAATAAATAATAAATAATAAAACACGAAGCGTTCAAGTTTTCGACTTTGCCAAAATTTGACCCCTCAATCGACAGCCAAACGCACGAAAGTTGTCAATCAAAACTTCACGAAATACTACCAGATTCAAACCTATCGCCGCCCAAAGGGAAGATAGTACTGGATGGAACAGAGAGAAAGAAAGAGGTGAACTTGGTATAGCAAAACTACACCAGAAGCCAAAGATAGCTATGGTATACCTCTTATTCCCCAAAAATTTCCCCACTGAATTACCATATCCTCGGCTCATCTCCATAGGAGACAGCATTCGGGGGGACGAGGGTAGCCGCCCATACCGACTGATTGGAGAAAAGGCATTTTGCCTAGGCAAACCCTCCGCGGGCCGAAGGCTCTCCTTTGCTGGGAATCGCGAGTTTCTACCCCAGTTTTTCATAGCGTAGTGGCCCATTTAGCAGAGGGTAGCTTAACCGGCTATGATGGATGGATTGTGGAGATGGTTAGATGACTGTTGAACCCGGAGATGGGCCGAACTGCGAACTCGGGGGGAGAAGCCGAGCTCATGTGACCTATTAACCCTAACTGCCGCTTCAACTTTTATTCATTCTCTTTACAATTCGATAATTCAGTCAACATTATTGCAACCTTGGAAGTGATGTGGGAAAGGTTTTGGGGCCACTATGGCTGTTTTGGAGTTAGCTAACTATGATATTAATAGCATTACTAACTAATATTCGATCAACACTGCATCTTCGGCAAAAGTATTGAGGTCGTGTACCAAGAAGCGCTTGGGGGGATCGGCCTTATTCCGGGAAGCAACAAAACATTGGGCCGATTACATGGTTTCTCTTCTCCTGGAGTGGCTGTCATTTTCTCAATAATACGCTTCCAAGATTTCCACCCGCGACTTTTGGACAATGTTATTGTGATTGTGCAAGTCATTTCATTGGCTAATAAGAGTCAATTGATTCGCAATTTACCTTCAATTCCTCTGCAATCAATAAACGATTGATGATTCGGAAGGATTGATACCGCGGATTTCTTGTGAGGCTACTAAATGTAGGGCGGCTAAAACAGCACGTCAAAGAAGGAAATTGTGATGCTGATGATGCATTTGACATGCTTGGGGATGGCGAAGAGAGAGACAGACGATGGGGTGGAGGGTTACAGGTAGTTACAACATGCAACCCAAAAAAGCCAAATTACCACAATACAATCATCGTTCTCACGGACACAGATAATGAAGCTTTGTCTTGTGTTACAGCGCATCGATAGTCAAAACACACGATGATTGGGTACCAATGCGAATCATATCAGCATTTGGAATTGGTTTCAGATCAAGGAATTAACGGGGCTGAAGTTCTGTAACTATATGAGAAGGACCTCGCGGGGTCTCATGTGCAGTGCAGTTTTATAGGCTGGGTTGGCCTATATGTGAGGGATGTCGAAGCCAGAGTTATTTAGCAATCTAGGCGCCCATGAATCTCAGGCCAAGCAACCTCATTGTAGCTATCTAATAACTCTAATACTAAGCTACTACAATGCCTATTCCCAAGTTGTCAAATGGGAACCTGGGGAATTGAAAAAAATATCATGACTACTTTTGAATCCTTTCAATTTAATAGCCGTAATCTCAAAACCCAGTACTTCATAACCCCATCTAAACAGTTCCAAGGCGCTAGATTGTCTACATTCAAGTGCGGTATTTCTGGCGGCGACACT
The DNA here is from genome assembly GCA_002572855.1 of [Emmonsia] crescens. Lineage (NCBI taxonomy): Eukaryota > Fungi > Ascomycota > Eurotiomycetes > Onygenales > Ajellomycetaceae > Emergomyces > [Emmonsia] crescens. Next base: position 34,867 of record PDND01000046.1, read on the forward strand.
CTGGTGAATATTTGCAGCGCTGGCCATGTGTGGCATCTGGTTTGCATCCTAGCATGTACGAGAATTGTGCGCTCATTTCTGCTGTCTAAACACTTTAAAAGGTAACTTGTGCGCATATATTCAATACGGCTGCGAAATGATAATATAGAAGCACTTTGATCTCCGATAGATATATTAATACTAGAATAGGGTTCAGACATCGTCCCATAAGATCTTATAGGCAAACTTCAACGTGCCTTCGCCCACAGAGGACCCCATGAGAGGGCGGCTTTCGCGGGGGAACTGAAGAATCCTAAGTTGACACAGAACAAACCAAAAAGATGTGGAGTGAGCATGATGACTTTCGGGTCCCAGCTCACTTGAGGAGCGCTTAGACCCCACAAAATCCGAGATCTCTCCACGTCAAGCCTTTCAAGCTTTCTGCTTGGGGTACAGAGTGCCTGAGCTTCCATGTGGGGTCATAACGTCGAGTGCCCCAATGACTAAAACAGCGAACGCGTTGTTAACCAGCTACCCATCTTGCAACAATATGTGGACATGATATATGTCAAGTTTCAAGGAAGATTGTATTTGCTGTCTTCCTTCTAAGCCTGGTGATTTTCAGTTACTCGAGATCCGACCCGTTGGATCATCGGTTGAATTTATCCCTCTCTCATTTGGAGTTTTCGGCCGATCTGCCTTTTGTTCTTCGATACTAGCGCCACTCTTACCTTGACAAGTAACAATTCTTCCGAAAGGACTATGCGTTTGGGAGGTCAGGAAGGAAATATATAGACTTGGTAAGCTATATATATATGATTATTGAGAGAGGGGAGATTGTGTCTGATATTGATACCAATTATTAGGCCCCTTTCCAAGGCTAAAGGCGGACATCAGGCTTCGTAAAGCGACAGATAAATTTAGAGGTGAGTCTGTGGACATTGACGGCCAGACTGGGGTATCCAAATAGAGAATAACAATCGATATCAACTACTCCGGAATCACATCATTGATTCTCAAATTTTGTATTCCGTAGAGCTTGCTTTAAGAACTGCGAGCTAGCCCTAAAACAGTTCCCAAGTTAAATTAGGGTTCTGGGTTCACATGACTCAATAGCCCTCAAACGTTTTCCGATTCTCCTGATACACCTCAAACCTCTCCCGTACCTACAAACTGCACGCCGAGCTCGCCTACACCGCTCCGCATTACGATTTATGAGCACGCCCAATGGAGCCGCTATGGGAAATAAATATGAGGAATTCCGTTGGCTCGCTGATGCCAAAAGCACTACCACATTTTCCCAATTTGGCCACTCGCCCACTTTCTACCCTGTTGTCTGCGACACCCCTGAAACGTCAAGAATCTCAAATCAACCCCCCATAATTACCCAAAACGGCCTCATCAGTGCCAAAATCAAATAATTGAGGATTAAATACTCTATATAGGCTTTCAACTGTTGTCTCATTGTAGCATAGCGCCGTGCTTTATTTGTGTCAAGGATGCATAGGAGCTTGTCCCCCATATCAAAATTTCCCGTTTCGGGATTCCATCTAGATAGGGAAAATGCTATATAAGATCTGAAGGAGGCTTTTGGAATCGAACTGAGCTCCATTAATTTCTCTTTACTTCTGTCTATTCTGCTATTTTCCACTTGTTTCTGAACAAGATTTCTTTCGTTGATCTGTTCCATTTCTTTGATGATACCAGTCATTCGACTCCAAACCCAACTGCCTTTATCAGTTCTTAATATACATATACGATAACTGTATAACCACCAAAACCTGGCATTATGAAACCCCACTCTTTCTTAGTGACTACCCTTTTTACCCTTGCCGCCTCTCAGCAAGTTGCCGTCCCAGCAGACCTAGCAGAATCATTCTCTGCCTCCGGCACACAGGGGCTCCAAGTCAGTTTTGGGGGCGATGCATCCGATGGTATTACAAATGGCAATACGGTTGGCCTAGAAGGTTAGAGTCTTCCCTTTTCTCATTTTCCCTCGCTGTATGCCATTTCCTAACATCCATCTAGATGTCAGCAGCCAGCCCACCTTCGCCCTTGGCGACAGCTCTGGCGTCAACCGTGCCATCTCATACACAATCCTAATGCTCGACACGACTGATGATAATGCACGGAAAGTGCAATTTCTTCAAACTGGTTTCAAAGCCACGGGTGACAAGACCAAACTTGAAGCGGAAGGGGAGCCGGATGTCCCGTACGCGCCACCATCTCTAGACAGCGGGCGACGCCAGTTCACGTTCCTTCTGTACCAGCAGCGTGGCCAAGACCTGGCGCAATTGAGCGGTGTACCCAGAAGTCGTACTGGCGCAGCAGGGCCGTTCGATGTCAAGGCGTTTGAGACTGCGAATAATCTTCAGCCGCCGCGGGTGGGGATGGCAATTATAGTTGATGGGAATGCCGGTGAGCCAGAGCAGAGTCCTCCACCTTCAGAATCCGAACTCGAATTCGTACCATTTGCGACGCAAGAGACCTCTCCTTTTACGTCTACCCCTACTTTTACTTCTACTTCTGTGTCTACCATTTCGTCCATTAGCACAGCTGGAGAGGTGGATGACGACGTGACAGGGTTTCCTTTTTCCTTCGCCTTCACTTCCATCCCAGCTGCTGCCTTATCTCCATCTTCACCTTCGCCACTCTTAGATGCACCATCGTCGGAAGAACAATCGCTCACTGAACCCACAGCCCTGTCTGCCTCCCCATCCACCTCCTCTTCCCCGTCGCCAGCTGCCAGACAAACGCGAACAAGTATTGTAGTGGTTATGGCAAGCCCTACTATCATCCCCGCTGCCAGCGCCGGTGAACCTGTGGGAGCCGCTAGGGAAGTTAATACGGGGGATTCTGCTGCAGCCGGTTTGTACGGATCTGCGTACAGTGGTATGTTTGTGGCGGCAATTTTGCTCCTTGCACAAGTGGGATGGTACACGTTGGGACGTTAAAAAGAGTTGGATGATGCTTCAGAAAGGGCCCAGGGAAACGGGGCTATTATTAGTTTCCGAGCGACATATTCTGAATCTGGCTTCCCTTTTTACGATTTGAGAGGTGCTTTCTTTTCTTTGTTTCTCTTCGTTATGCAGGCTCATAGCTTTAATATTTTTGTTCCCCGCTGTATTCTGGGTCTTTTTCTTTTTTCGTGGGACGAGGGAGTTTATTGATTTTTTGGTTGTTTTTTCGCCCACTTTGTTGCCTGATTTGGCGGCATTCTAGACATGTAGATACTGGATAAATCTATGCCATGTAAAGATTTTTCTTCATTTTGGGTTAATTTTCTGATATGGGCGTATGGGAGATAGATATATCACATTTCTTACCAAGGGGATAAATCTCTTACGGTTAATAAAATAAGAAGTTTGTTACCTTATTCCCCTTTAAAACCAGAAGCAGGGGAGCAGGAGGCTAAGCTAGCTGCTATGGGTACCAATACTCCATAGATGCTAGACAATTATAGAAACTTGTCATGGTGGAGACATTGCACGCGAGTTGACAACTACTACTTTGGGCCAATATAATAATAGCAAATTGAGTTAAAACTCATTTTCTAATCAGCATTAAAATCTCCGAAGCGACCTGGCTCTAGAAAAAAGTGCCAGTCTTGGTAGAGTTAGGGTTTAATAAAAGAGGGAAGGGCTTCTGAATAATGTAATCGTCCAGCAGTATGCGCATTGCAGATCTGTTCATAAGTACAGACAATGCACGTAATTACAAGTAATCTCTAATATCACATGGATAAGTTCAATAGAATAATAACTTGATAATAAATTAAGTAAGCATAGCAGAGTAGTTTAAAATTTTTTATTTATTATTAATTTAACAATGTAAAAAAAATTTCATAAAAAATCTTCATAAAAAACTCTCTTAAAAAACCCTCTTAACAAACCTCTTAAAAAACTCTTTAAAAAACTAGTAAAAAAAACTTAAACAGAATTTCAGATAGGTAGAAGATGATAGAGAAGAAATCAGAGTTAATGTAACATATCAGACACTGCAGCATTGAGTCCGCAGTGATGTCACATGAGGGTGGTTATGCGGGAAGTCAAAGGATAGACTTGATCAATGGCTAAACTGGGAGAGGTGTATACCTACAATAGAAGAGATGCTACCTTATCAAAGATACTACAGTAGGAAGGTTTGTAATGTACATTATGTGTCTTTCAGTAACTCAGATATATTTGGAATGAAATACTGGCCATGATGAGCCAGCTAGCTAACTATATACATTGTCTTCATAGAGCCTCTGTTCTCATTCATATACAGGAGATGCCATTTTCTGATTAAGAGGGGTAGAGATACCTCCTCAGCCCCCTCATTAAGAGATTGTCATATGATAGACAGTTCTTTATTCTCAAAGATGAGTATTTGAGAACGGCCTAGAAGTTATTGTGCGGGGTTGAGAGGGGGTGCTGCTTGACAGCTTAATGAGATCTTGTGATTGTGACAGTTGAATACATCAGCAGCTTACATCAAATTTCATGATCAATGAAGATAGAATGATGAAGAAGAATTAATAGATTGATTAGTTTGTTATTTCAAAAGTTAAATTAAAGATATCATGAGTGAGTAAGCAGCGGCACGAGTAGTATGGATACATTATTGTCTCTCTGCTAGTCTACATGACGTTCAATCCACTCACTATATAGTCGCCTTCTACTGTAGCTATGTAGCTCTTTCATCAATCAAGCAACCAACCTTCCCCCTGGTTCATATATGGCCACGCACACTAGTGTGTAAAATATCAAAAATACGGTCATTGAGACATTTGTCTAAATAGTCAGCCGTAATAAGCCCCTCCCCTCCCCTCTTTTGTATGGACAAGATGCGCAAATCCCAAATCCCTTTATTCCTCCTCTTGAATACCTAACTTTCGCAATAAAATCCTTTTCGTATTCTTCCACTCAAACGTTATTGAGAATGTCCAACAACCCTGTCGTCGTCATAGCACCCGGCGCCTGTCACTGCGCCGAAAACTACCAGCGACTAATTGACGAACTTGCAAATTGCAACTATGAAGCAACCGCCGTGACCCCGCCGTCTTTAAATTCCAATCCCCCACACACCAGCTGGGATCAGGACGCCCAAGCACTTCGGCGCGTGATAATGGAGAGCGTCGATGCAGGAAGAGACGTGGTTGCAGTTGCTCACTCATTTGGCGGCGTCCCGATGAGCGAGGCGGTAAAGGGGCTGGGCAAGCAGGTTCGCGAGGACCTTGGCTTGAAAGGGGGTGTCGTGAGCCTGGTCTACATGACCGCATTGGCACTTGTCGAGGGCCAGAGCCAGGCGAGCATGGTCATCCCGCAGACACCAGAGGAGAAGGAGTTGGCGTTGGCATTTCAGGAGGGTATGAAGAAATATCCCGATGGCATATTGTCTGTTAATGAGGTAGTTAATCACCAAGATATTGAGCTACACCCTTGTTTTTGCCCCACCTCTATGTTACTGGCTTGCTGGCCCCTATGATAGGTCATGTCTGACAAATAGCTGAGGAGCCCCCATCAGGCCGGGATGGTAGTGGCTAACCGAGAGGTGACCCGCCAACTCATGTATAACCGCTGCGACCCCAAGGATGTGGACGAGGCACTCGATTTATTGGGAGCGCAACCATTAGCCCTGATGGCAGTACCTGTGACGTACACAGCCTACCGTGAGATCCCGAGTACGTTCATTCTGTGTGAGAATGACCTGACCATCCCGCCATACATTCAGGAGAAGATGGTCGCGCAGGCCGGCGATGCCATGGATGTCGTACGGTGTAAGGAGGGTCACGCCCCGTATCTGAGTAATCCAGGGTTGGTTGCGGATTGTATCCGCCGTGCTGCGGGTGAGACTGTTTAGACAGTCAATGGCTGCTTGCTATTTATCAATCGCTGCTCTAGCGATACATTTTTGGTATGGCCACCTTTATAGATAAATTTTGATGTGGGCGAATTTGTTTTGTGCCTGTATGTCCGGGGACCGGCTGATGTTACTCTGATAAGCTGCCCGAGATAACGAATTCAAAATATAATTACCTGATTGACGTTAGAATCTAGAGCATGAATGCCACGACAGTAGGGCTGTCCATACCTATACTAGTGATGAAACCTGGTTTGCAGAGATGTAATTAAAAGGGTTGAGATACAAAAAAAATAATTAAAAAACCAAAAGAAAAGTCATATGAATTGAAAAGGTAGATTTTAAAGGAAATTGTTGGCATTGCCTCTCCGCCCGCTAGGCCACGTGACCTCCGATCCACCCACTATAGCCACTTTCTAGCTAGCTCTTTCATCCATCAACCTCGGACAGAAATTAAGAAGTACTGTGTATGATTTCTGTGCTATTTTAACGTGAACTCAAAACGGTGCTCAGTTCACAAGCAAACCCCACCACACCGTTAATCTATGTATATACATTTTTGCATTGTTTTTTCTTTTCACCTCAAATAGGAAGACTTAAGCCCCCAAAAGCAAAACAAAACCCCCTTATCTATCTACAGCTCAAATCTCTAAAAATCGACTTTTTCCTTAACATACAAATCAACATACTTATCAATATCCATACCCTCAAGTGTCTTCTGGTCAACACCAAGCTTAACAAGCTGCTCAACCTTGGCAGCATCAAAGTGTGCCTCAAGGTGTCTCTTGTACTTGGCGAGGATCTCAGGCTTAGCCTCCTCGCGGCGCAGGCGGTGGCCGAGCGGGGCATCGACGACGATCTCATCGAGGACAGTGCCATCGTTGAGGGTGACGGTGAGGGCGTTGGGGATGGTGCGAAGGGCTGGGTCGTGGTAGTCCTTGGTCATCTGGGGGTCCTCGACGCACTTGATGCGCTTGCGGAGAGACTCGAGGAGCTCGGAAGTGGCAGCTTCGGAGCCGTCGGTGTAATCGGTTGCGACGAGGCGGTTGAAGGTGAGCATGGTGGCGACCATATACTGGTTTGGGCAGGGAAATTGGTTAGTTTGTGTTTTTAACAAAAAAATTTAACAAAGAATTTTGAGGACTGGGGGAGGGTGATGTAGGACAAACCTGGATGCAGTGGTCACGGTCAGCGAAGTTGTCCATGGGCTTGAATTGTTTGTCGATGATACGGATGCAGGCCTCATGGGTGCGGATGGTGACATCCTTGATGTCTTTGGCGGACTTGCCCATGCTGGCCAACTTCTTGTTGACGTGGGTGGCAGCCTCAATGGCGGTTTGCGAGTGGAATTCAGCTGTAATTATATGGCACGTTAACTGATGCTTTTTCAAGGAGTGGGAACTTTTTAATAGTACTGAGGGGACCTACCAGGATAGGAGACCTTGAAGAGCACGTTCTCCATCACATAGCTGCCATAGGGGCGCTGGAACTGGAACTTGTTGCCCTTGAACAAGACATCATAGAAGCCCCAGACTGGAGCGGAGAGGACGGTGGGCACACCAGGCTCGCCCTTCTGCACCTTGAGCGCGAGGTTGACGGCGCGCTGGCATGCATCACCAGCAGCCCACGACTTCCTCGACATAGTGTTGGGGGAGTGTCTATAGGTTCGCAAGCTCTGGCCATCCACCCACGCCTGGGTGATGGCATCAGCGGTCTGCTTCTCGTTCAGACCAAGCAGCTTGGAGACCACGGCAGTGGTAGCAACCTTGACCAAGACCACGTGATCAAGGCCGACCTTGTTGTAGGAGTTCTCGAGAGCGAGAACACCCTGGATTTCATGGGCCTTGATCATGGCCTCGAGCACATCGCGGACAGTGAGGATCTTGCCGTTGCCCAAGGATCCACCAGCGCGGTTTGTCCGCGAGATCCAGTCAGCCACGGCAAGGATACCGCCCAAGTTGTCGGAGGGATGACCCCACTCAGCAGCCAACCAGCAGTCATTGTAGTCCAACCACCGGACCATGGCGCCGATGTTGAAAGCGGCATTGACGGGGTCGAGCTGGTATGGAGTTCCGGGGACCTTGGCGCCATTGGGGACAACGGTGCCTTCAACGATTGGGCCCAGGAGTTTTGTGCACTCCTTGAATTTCAAAGCCTCCAATCCACATCCCAGAGTGTCAATGAAGACGAAACGGGCAGTATCATACTAGAAGAGAAAGAAAAAATGGGTTCGTTTTAGTAAACGCAAAAGATTCATAAAAATAATTCAGAATTAAATTGTTTAGGAACTGGTAATTCCATACCGCGAGATCTGAGTTGACTTTGTAGTTGTGAATGTAGCTGGCCATATCCTTGATTTCAGGGTCATGTTCGCGAACCGGGGCCTGGGATGGGGCACTAGAGTTGAGGGCGGACATTGTGGAAAAGGAAGATCTGGACTGCAAGAGTTTGCTAGAGAAGACGGATCTGGAGGAAGAAGAAGAGCGTAATAGAGACGAGGCTGCTACAGAAGAGGTTGCTAGTTGGCGGAGGGGAAGAGATCGTGGGGTGCGGGAAGAGAGCTGTCGGAGGGTTTGGCTGGCGACAGACATGGTCGGCAAAGCTAATGCGGTGGATGAACTCTTCTGACTACAACAAACATACACTCAGCAACGAGATCCAGAATACAATTGAAAGTAAAAGGGGGAGGGGGGAATACAATTGATCTGGAACTGCTTACTTTTAAAAGATGTTGGCTTTGAACTTTGAAGATAGTTCGAATTCGATGTTGTTTTTTGCGAGGAAGTTCGGAGCAGAAAAAGGTTTCCAATCACGTGGGCCGCTTAGTCGCCCACTTACCTCGAGCCGAGGATACGCCGAGAGTAGACCCGCAGCCAGCCGGTATGGTATTCTGATTACAGAGTATTACCTATGGTCACCCGGCTATTAAGTGCGTATTCAACAGTAACTGCGTGTATTCCCGATGTCACGGGGCTCGGCTATGCATTCCCAGGTTGTTGATCCGATATCTTATCTGATTATCAGAAACATCGACGGTTGCTATAAAATTGCTGCATTAGGAAATTAGGAGAACATCATCAAATTTAATTTTTCCCCTGAGTGAAAGATCTTGTATTTTATGATTGATTTCATATGCTGTCTTCTTACTTGCATGGCCACCACCACAATAGCAAATGAATGAATGACTATTTGTGAATGATCTGTTTTACTGAACTAATGAAATATGTCATTCATTGTCCAGTTAATATGTCCCTTGTTTGTCACTTGTCAGAGAGACAATCAATGATGAATATTCAATTGTCTATGTGTTAGACAAAGCGCTTTGTTCACAACACATTTTTCATTGTTTCTAGGGCTCTCTCAGTCCATCTTTCTTGTCTTCACATAAATAAATACAAATACAGCTGTAAAATGGATTTGATATCATCACAGTAGCATGTTCATATTCCTATTCTACTATTCACCAACTCACCCTAATCAAATTAATATTTGATATCTGTTAGTTATCCTGCTATTAATTTCTCACTTTGTTGAATACATAACTTTGTATCATCAAACAAACACATGGCTTCCTGGAAGATGCCGTCGTGGATGATGCGACGCTCAATGGAACCCGCCACCATGTCTACAGAAATCCTCCAAGCACAAGCCTTGCTAATCATGGAACGGATATACCTTGATATCCATCTTGCCTTTCTTGAAACCCAGAAAAATCCAACAGACCACAAATCAACAACCCCCAACACCTTCGCAGCCACCGCAGGCTGCATCCTCTCATCCGCCTCCGAAGCCATGAAGCAGAAGGCAGTTCCGTGCGACCTACAGCTACGGCGCTTCATAGACCTAGGCAAGTCACTGGGCTGGATGCTGCTGTCTATCTGCAGCAACTCAACCCACTTTGTCGATGCTGCTTCAGCTACCAACAACGATAACGACGGCAAACTCTGGAAGGCTCTCTACTCCCTTATCCGCTCAAACGCCATCAGCATCGAACTATTCGCGAAAATCCGCGGTCTGGACTGGCAGCGTGTCATCCCCCCAGAGCTCCGGTCAACCTACGGCGGACAATTAAAAGTCGAGCCGCAGGATGTGCACCCTTACGTTATCAAACCAGACACAAAAGTCATCTACAGCCCCAAATACAAGACCCAGAAACAACAAAACATCCCCGCATCATTCTACAGTCCACCGAATTTCCAACCTCCCCCCGATCTCCGCCGCCACCCCGACGACGGCAACTGCGCACTATGCAACAGCCCGAAGCTATGCAACTGTGTCTTACAGCTGGCAGAAGAAAACCCCCCGCTCCTCGAACTGCGCGAATACCCCGAACGTGGCATCGGCGTGCGCAGTCTCCGCTCCATCAAAGCAGGTACGTTCATAGGTCAGTATCTGGGTGAGATACGCAAGCCGCCAGTTCTTGATAGTACCTACGCGCTACATCATAGCCTGCGTAATCGGTCGATTGGCATCGTCGATGCGGCCATATATGGAAACTGGACTAGGTATATGAACCACTCGTGTCGGGCGGGGGTGATTTTTGTCTCTGCGGTGGTGGGCGAGTGGGCGTATGTGCTTGTGAGGACTATTAGGGATATTAAGATGTTTGAGGAGATTACGGTCGATTATGGGGATGGATATTTTGAGCCTCGGGATAGGGTGTGTAGGTGTAGGGAGGAGGGGTGTCGGTTTAAGGAGGGGTCGGAATGGGAGAGGGAGGGGGAGGGTCGAAATGACTTGTCAGGGGAAGGGGGGGCAGGGTTTCTACCATTGTATAAGTCGTTAACTGCTATGCAACATTTTATTTAAAGGAGAATACGCCCACAGCTATATGTACATGTACAATGTAACTACCTACCTAGTTGATATGCAGACCCCTATTCAGAAAATTTTCAACTCAGTAAGACGGGTGGGGGGTATTTATGAACGCAAAAAAAAAAAAAAAGAAATCAGGATAGATAGCAGAGATGGGAAGAACCCATACATTAAATGCAACAACAAATGATGGGGCCAGATCAAAGATCGAAAATACGAAAATAGCACAAAGTAGCCCTCCATACCCAACATGTTCCTCCACGCCTATCACATATCATATAGTATGTCCTTTCACATCCAATTCAAATCATAGGGTCAACAACCTACCCACCTCACATAAAACAAAAATCCTCCTTGACAGGGCTGGTTAGAAGTTGGAACAGAGAATATGTGGTATAAAAGTGTGTGCCACTCTCTCTCCTACCACAAAAATGCCCCGACTGTAGTGAACAAACATGATCAATCACAATAACTCTACCACATCCCTCACATCAACATCAACACCACCACCACCACCACCACCAACAACCACCCTCACCCCATCAACCTCCTCCAGCGCCCTCCTCACCTCCAAAAACATCGCCTTCCCAAGCATAGGCGGCACCGCATTCCCAATCTGCCTCTTGACACCCTTCCCACAAAACCGATGCTCCAGCGGGAACGTCTGCAAACTCGCAAACTCACGATACGTAAACGCCCGCCTGCCGCTCGGGTGGTAATTCTCGCCGCCGTTGCAGGTTATCGTCTTTGCTTGCGTGTGCGGGTCGTAGGCCGGTTTGGCGAGTTGGCGTTTGCTTGCGTGGTGGATGTCGTGATCTGGGGTGTGGGGTGGGATTGTGGAGATTGCGTCGTGGATTGTGCGGAAGCGGGGGAGGGTGGTGGTGGTGTTGGTGTTTGGCGGGCCGCGGGGGCCGTGAGTGGGTTTTGGGAAGGGTGGGAGGGGTTCGCCGGGTCTGTAATTTTTTTTTCTCAGTGAGTAAAATGTTTGATCATAGGTGTATATATAAAAGAAAGAGAAGGAGGAGGCTTGAAAACATACCCAGACGCCAATATAACCAACCGTTGACGGGTTTGGGGGACTCCGTAATCCTGACATTTCAGCAACTTCCACCGACACGAATAGCCCAATTCCGCAAAGGCATGTATCGTCGCGAACAGAAACTCTTCATGCCGCTGTTGCAGACCAGCCGTTTCCTCCATGGTCACGACCCTTGGCTTCGTCCTCCCAAGCAGTTCGCGCGCGCAGAAGATGCAGGCTTCATTATCATCATCCGTGGCAGCAGCGATCGTTTTCGCCGGTGAGAATGGTTGACAAGGCGGGGAAAAATGTAAGATATCAACCATGATTTCAGCGGGGCTATTGGCGAGGAAATCCGCCACGTCAGATGTATAGCCAATGGCCGTCTCGAAATTTAGACGGAACGAGTCCATTGCGGATACAGAGTGATCGAACCCCCAATTCAAGCGAAGACCCGCTTGCAACGCGCCTCTGGAAACCCCACCTGCGCCGCAAAAGCCATCGCCAAATGTATACTGCTGGGTTGTTTTCGAGGTGCCACGTACGATTGTTGTTGTTGAGTTCTGCGAAAGATCGATGACGGTTGGCGAGATTTCTTGACCAACATAACTTCCCCCCGGGTGAGTTTTCCCCCTCCAGCGGAATCGTAGCGTGTCAGCGTCCATCTCATAGCCCGAGTCTGCCTCGCTTGAAGTGAGGAAGAGGATCGCTTGCGCTTCCATGCGTTGTTGTTTGCGGGCAGAAGTAGAAGTAGCAGTAGCCCATACCCTAACGTACTTTGAGCGGCAGAATAGAATCCCCTCTTGCCGACGCTCATCTTCCGTTGTGAAACCGCCGTCACCCTGCGGGACCAACATCGGATAGGGCGTATTCGTAAAGCGAATGATCCTCAATCCCTTGACCTCATGCAGCCCTGTCTCATCAGCGTGCCTAGTCGCACCCGCACCCGCACCCGCACCCGCACCCGCACCCGCACCCGCAACAGCCTCTTCCTCCTCCTGCGAAATATTCACAATCCAACATAACTCATTGATTCTCTCAGGCATCAAACCATTCATAGAATCCAGTCGCTGTAGCCGCATTCCCCGAAGCGATATCTCCCCTCCCATGCCCCTCACGACCTCCAGAATGCGCAGAAAGGTACCGTCCCGCAACTCAACAGATTTCCCGGGTTTGTACGTTTTGCCCTCTGAAACAAACTCTGGGATGACTTCTTTGGCTTGGAGAGATGCAGGATAGTTGACGCAGGGCGTGATGTCAGCTGTGAGGTTGGATAAGATCTGTGCGAACTGCTCATCATCTAGATAGTCATCTTCGTTGTATCTCGCGGTGAAGTCTCCTTCCTCCTCGCCGGCCAAGGTGTCGCTACTGTCGCTCTCATCATCAAGTACGATGGGAGATGGGCGTTGTAGTCGGGCACAGTGGGTTTCATGAAGCTGCTGGCGGCGTCGATGGCGGGATCTTGGTGTCAGAGCTGACAGGGGAGGGGGTTCGCGGCCTGGGAGTATTTGGACCATTTTTTGAGTGAGGGTTGCAAATTGGAATGTCTGATCAAGAACAAGAAGGGGTTTGAGGTAGAGATCAGAGTGAGTATTCAATGTTAGTTAGTTAGAAACTGGCACAGACTAGATTCAGATTAAATAAAAGTTCTGATTTAAGTGTCCAGCATATAAGAAAAGAGAACAGAAGAAGATTAGAGAATGTTTCTAATGAATATAAATAATTGACTGAAAGAGTAAACAAACCATCTTGTGTTGTTCTTTTCATACATTCTCTGAGATTATTTAAGTAGAAGAAATCAAGAACTTTGACAATCTGAACACTCACTGCTCAGATATATTCACTTTTTAAATATTTCTTCCTTAGAGAGTCCATGCATCATGCATCATGCATCATGCGACACTCACATATTTCTTCTCAATGAGAGAATCTTAGAGAGTACAGAGTAGACAGACAAGAACTTGAAGATAATTGCTTCTTCTATAGACTCTGTAGCATTGTTGCAACTTGCAGCCAACAAAGAGCAGCCTGGCAAATAAGAAAAGAATAAAACCAACTGCAAACCCACAATGGTTGAGAAGCCTATTCCAGATCCAGCTGTACATGTACATGTACAAAGAATTGAATATCAACATAGAAATGAAATAAAATATAGAAAATAAAAAGATATTAAAAGATATAAAAGTATAAAAAGGGGGGAGATTAGGGTTGCTGACATAAGCTGGCCGGGATCGGAGTGTGAATTGCGCCAAGACTGGGGATAGAAAAATAAAATAAAATAAAATAAAATAAAAGAATTTAAATAGAAATATAAAATAAAAAAAGATAAAGATAAATAGAAATATATATATAATAAGTAACTAGAATATCAGATAACTATATTGCTATCACCAATATTATTATTATTCCCATTTTCTCCTTTCTCCGCTAACCAAATAATATTCAAGGTTACCTTCAATCAATCCATGGCCCACGAACTGACTAATTAGTTAACGCTGCCGCCGAAATTTTATTTCTCTCCAGGTGACATTTTTCTTCTTCTTCTTTTTTTTCTTCTTTTTTTTTTCTCTCTTCAATAATAATCATGTCTACCAATACTGTCTCCGTCTCTCATCCCTCTATATCCCTTTCTCTTCTATTCTCGTCTTCATTATGCTGTAGTTTTGCCCCCGCCTCCGTTTCCGCCGCTTCCATTAACCCACCATGAGCTAAAGTAACCAATTTCTCCTGGACTTTTCTTCCCCGCTTATATTTATTTTTTTAATACCTCCAAACTATCTCCATATCAGGCGGTATATCATTTTTCTATTCCTATTCTAGAATCCAGCGGGAAAAAGTATGTATGATGTTCCTTTTTTCCCCTTTTACTGTGCCTCATCCCAAATCTTGCACACAATATAATCCCTAAAGATGATGAACAAGTTGGAAAAAATACTGGATGTTAGACTTCCTAATTATTATTGCGGAGAACTCCAAACTATTCTGATCCCATTTTATTGTGTCTGTCCTGCGCTGTTACTTGACTCTTTTTTTTTCTTTCTGGTTTTTGAATCGGAAGGATAACAGCTCACAAAAGAATATATATAAAATAGTTTCTATATAAATATCCCTCTCCCAAGATGTGCGGCATTCTCGCCCTTATCCTCGCGGACCCCAAGGCCAGCGCTAGCATTGACCTCCATGAAGCTCTCTACTTCCTACAACACCGTGGCCAAGATGCCTGCGGGATTTCAACCTGTGCATCCGGCGGCCGCATATTCCAGTGCAAGGGGAATGGCATGGCTGCAAAGGTATTCCACGACGGAGCCAGGGTTGCCGACCTTCCGGGGTTCATGGGCATCGCACATCTGAGATACCCCACCGCTGGCAGCAGCGCCAATGCTGAAGCGCAACCGTTCTACGTCAACAGCCCTTACGGCATCACCCTCGCCCACAACGGCAACCTCATAAATGCCGCCGACCTCAAGAGCTTCCTCGACTACGACGCTCACCGCCACATCAACACGGACAGCGACAGCGAGCTGATGCTCAATGTCTTCGCCAATGAGCTGAACGAGACCAAGAAAGCCCGCGTCAACCACCAGGACGTCTTTACAAGCTTAAGCCGCATGTACGAGCGCTGCCAGGGCGGGTGGGCCTGTACCGCCATGATCGCCGGATTCGGCGTCCTGGGTTTCCGCGACGCATATGGCATCCGTCCCTTGGTCCTGGGTTCGCGCCCGTCCACCACCGGCGAGGGAATGGATTACATGATGGCCTCTGAATCCGTCGCGCTCGACCAGCTCGGCTTCTCCACGTTCCAGGACATCCAGCCGGGCCAGGCCGTCATTATCCAAAAGGGAGGCAAGCCGGTTTTCCGCCAAGTTCACCCGAAACTAGACTACACCCCAGACATCTTCGAGTACGTCTACTTCGCCCGTCCGGACTCCGTCATCGACGGCATCAGCGTCTACCGCAGCAGACAGCGCATGGGCGACAAGCTCGCGCAGACCGTCTACAAGACCCTAGGCGCCAAAGCCATCGAGGAAATCGACGTCGTGATCCCCATCCCCGAAACCTCAAACACATCCGCCGCCAGCGTCGCCCGCTACCTCGATAAACCATATTGCCAGGGCTTCGTCAAGAACCGCTACGTCTTCCGCACGTTTATCATGCCGGAGCAAAAAGCGCGGCAGAAGGGGGTCCGCCGCAAGCTGAACGCCATGGCTGCGGAGTTCAAAGATCGCAATGTCCTGCTCGTCGACGATAGTATCGTGCGCGGCACGACGAGTCGGGAAATCGTCAGCATGGCCCGTGAGGCGGGTGCGAGGACGGTGCATTTCGCTAGCTGTGCACCGCCAATAACGTAAGTTCACAACATCTATATCTATATCTACATCTATATCTATATATAGGATCACCCGTTAACAAACAAACACCAAAACCCAGCCACGCACACATCTACGGCATTGACCTCGCCTCCCCAAGCGAACTAGTCGCCCACAACCGCGACGCAGCCTCCATAGCCCGCCACATCGGCGCCGACACCGTAATCTTCCAAACCCTCTCAGACCTCAAAGAAGCCTGTGTCGAAAGCTCCCAAAACGACCCGACGAGGCCTCAGAACTTTGAAGTGGGCGTCTTCTGCGGGTCGTACATAACGCCCGTGCCGCCGGGGTATTTCGAGCATCTGGAGAAAGTTAGGGGGGAGGGGAGGAAGTTGAAGGTTGTGGAGAGTGCGAAGAAGGCGGTTTTGCATGGGGTGGCGAGTTCGAGGGATGTGCAGGTTGCGGTTAATGGGGTGGATGATGTGGATGGGTTGGCGGGGATGGAGAATGGGGATGGGAGTGGGAGTGGGGGTGTGAATGGAGTGGGTGGTGCTGATGCGGCTGCTGCTGGTGCTGGTGTTGGTGCTGATGTTTCTTTGGAAACGGACTCGAGTGAGCGTTCTGAACACCCGGATGCGCACGATGAGGGGGACAATCATACGCCTCAAGTTAAGGATCGGATGGATATTGCGCTACATAATTTTGGTGATTATTCGTAGCGTTTGTGTGTGTGTGTGTAATGCATATGCGCCTTTGGTTCCTTTTTCATGCCTTGTTATGCTTGATGATTTTTATATTTTTTTCGTCCTTACTTATTATGTTCGTTTTTTTTCAATTGTCATATGCTGTTATATATCATCTTTACCGTATATACCTCATTCCCCCCCCTCCTCGATTCTCTCCTAATCTATCCAAAGATACCGATTAGATTTTGGGTAAAGCAGATTTACATAGATATGCCTGCCCAGTGGCTTGAAGAAGGACGGAGTTTTCCCCCTATCTCGAAGTTACCTAGGTATTGAGTAGCGCGGACTCCTAATCAAAGGGATGTATATAATAAGGCTTGGACAGAAAATAAGATTACTAAATAATTATCACTTTATTCAAGTTCAACTTTTTTTTTATTAAAAGAACAAGACCTATCTCACCCGATATTACAAGTTTACTTGTTCTTTCACCCACACAATCTGAAACAAACACAGTTGTTATATTATACATGTATGTACATACAAAAAGCAGAAAACACTCCCTTGCCACCTAGAAAACAATCACATCCCAGGGTATCTGTTCCGTAACGCCATTTTTTGACAGAAATAATAATAATAATACATATCCTCCGCAAGGTTGTGGTGAAAGGTCAATGACTAGATTCTAGGACCCCCCACCCCCAATTCCACTGCGTTTTGTATAGGGAAGCCCCTTTTTTCAGTTAGATGACCCAAACGGTGTAAAAGGCGCATACACTGCATTGGCATTTTGCATATGCAGATATTTCCCGAAATAAAAAGTTATAAGAAAAAGAGTGCTTGGTGGAAGACCCCGCCATTACCACAAACGCGACGTGCGAAAGGAATTTTAACAAACAGACGAATCGCCAAATAGCTGTGACTGGGTAGTTGCAACGTTTTCCTTCCTTGCTTGGTTGGCGAGGGAATGCTGGTCAGCTCGGGTAAAGAAAAGGGTGTGGAAATAGATTCATATTCATCAATTTCAAGCCTAGACACCGTGGTAATCGTCGTCCTCGTTTTCATCATATGGAACTTCCACAGGTTCCGCACCACCGCTTAGGGCAACCGCACGGTGTAAAATCCACTGGAGATCTAGAAGTGCAAGGCCCGGCAGCGGAAGTCTCTCTAGGTCGGCGGTTTCCATAGTTATTTCATCGCCACTGGAAATCTTGTAATCGCTCATGACATTGAATAATTTAACAAAATGACCAGCGCGGTCTGCCCTGGAATATGAAGAGGAGGGTATAGACGGTCTTGTAGAAAGAGAGATGGATGAAGGGTTGTTAATCCAAGGCAGCCAGTAGAACTGAACAACCAGTGTTTGTTTTTGTTTGTCAATTCTGACAGGTCGCAGCGCGAAGTACGCCCGTTCATGATACTCACGAGTATTTGGCGCGAGGCAAAGCAAGTTTTGAACGGTTTCGGTTCCAGGGTCTGCAACTGCTTGGTACCAGCTGTCAACCCTCCTTTCGTTCCAGAAAAGCCCCAAGACACGCCAGGGATTATAGAAATTTTGCATCGAAATGGGGCTTTGGAGATGGCGCATGGCAAAGGGAAATATATGCACGGCTTCTGTCGGAGGACCAGACTGGGTTATGACGCATTTCATCTCGTCTCGTTCACGGCACTCCAATATATTTAGCGAACCACTTAAGGATAGCCTAGTTCAAAAAATGAATAAACATACAAGTTCAGCTGTCTCCTTTGATCTGCTACGGCCGTCTGATGGTGGTGTGGACGGCAATGTTTGAGAAGAAGTCGGAAGCGTTGCGGTTGAAGCCACTGAATCAGCGAGGCTAGTAGTCCTCTGCATCCCTATTCATTCTTTTAGAAGCCCAAAAATATGCCAAAGTACGGACCTATCCGAACTCACAAATTTGCAGAATCTTAGATTGCTTGATCATAGCTTCAAGGTATACGAATGTCACTTGTGCATTGTTCTCCGCTTCCGCCACCCAATGGTGAAGCTTTTCAATGTCCCCGAGCCACAGGAACGCCCAGAGCTCTGGAGAAAATAGTTGACCGTTGGAAAGACGGTCAAGATGCTCCAGCAGTTCTATGCGTCGAGCATCAGCAAACTCGAGATTTACAGCGTCTTCGGCCATCGCGATAGTGGGTTGATCAGCGTGGATGTCCGTCGTAAGCTTGCACAATGACGCGATGGAGAGACGCTAATGGAGATGGCTAAGCTGAGTGGGACGGTGGTCGAGATGTGTGGAATTGACTTTTACCACTCAGCTAAAAAGGATATCCTCAATACAATGAGTTCTTAGTTCAATTCTTAACACCTTTAGTTGTCTAACGAGATGTTATCATGATATCCATCTATGGATGAGAAAATGGGTCACATGACTGTGCCCTAAGCCCTAGATACCTACTGAGATAGGGAGTACTGTGATAAATTCATGAATGTATAAATCACTCTTCTTTGCTATAATAATCGATCTTTCAATCTAAGATGTTTCAGTAGACTCAAAATGTTGTTGATAGACTTCAGGACCAACAGAACATGATATTTGGTTGTGTCAGCAGTGAAATTCCATTCTACACCACTCTCCATCTGATAAAACACCGAAAAGGGCTCTGATCATGTAGAACTGACTCGATGGAAAGCCGTAGTAATTTTCCAATGTTATCTATAACTGGCAATCCTTGAATACGATGCACCAGTGGGTGAAACACCACGCTTTTATTGTTTTTGTATGATTTAACCAACCTTTTTGAAACAATGTGCAGCAACTGGTCTGAGAGAACTTCTTCAAACAGATGGCCCCAGGGATCATGTCCTGGCTGCTGGCAGGCTCCAACAGCTAGAGATGCGACTGTTTCCAGCAATGTAGAGGTACATGTACTGTACATATACATTTGGCTTCTCAAATTGCCCAAATTGCCCAAACTGCCATATTGTGCAGTAGCATCAAGTAGCCTACCACCCTCCTCCCAAGGGGCCGGTTGGAGAGTCACATTCACGTTAGACAAAACATCATCTTCAGTATGAAACAACAGTTATACCGGAATAAAATAGAAACATTTCTAATTCAAAACATAAATTCTATACATCTCTCCTGGTACCAAAGTTTGATGAGATAAACGCAAGGCCCAGTCGAGTCACACAACCCCATAACACACATACACACACACACTCCCTTTTTGTGCCAGCTTTGATTATATTTGACATGTTACAGATATAGAACAAATATCTCAGAGGGGAACAAAGGAAAAGGGAAAAAATGGGAAGTTCTGGTTTACAGGAAGGAGAGGTCGCCGAATCGTTCCTAGTAGTGATGGAAAACGTCTCGTGTTAGCAAGCCGTCCAATGTGCAGAGTAAATGCCAGAGCCCTTGGTGGAAATCTAAGGCTATCGCTCTTCTTTTTCTTTGCATAGTTTCTGGAATGACAGTGAAAACGAACCTTGTAGCCGGGTGGCATCCATTTGCCCTTGGAGACCAATTGGGAAGTCTTCTCGATGATATCCGGTCGAGCCTCGCTGATCTCGTCCTAAGCAAGTGCAAAAAAAAAAAGAAGCAACCGTTAGCATCATGTATCCAAACGAACAACGCCAAACACCACCAATAAAAATAACATCCAAGGAAATCCAAAAACATACGACTGTAAGATCTTCAAACGGCCTCGCCGTTTCAATATTCGCCAATGTCTTCTCGAGACTCTGCAACTCAAGCTCAACCTTGCCCTTAGTCTCCTCCGCGCCCTTCATAGCCTGTGCCTCGAACGCCTCGATGGCCTTGAGCTGTCTATTCACATCGAAAGTGGTGGGCTTGAACGCCTTGAAGTGCTGCTCGAGCTCGTCAACGATGGCCTGGTTCTTCAGCACGCTGCGGTAGTGCTCGAAGTCGATCGTCTGCGGTTGCTCGGAGAGCACCTGCACTTTGCGGCGGGCGTCATCGTTGCGCTTCTTGAAGGCGGCGAGGGAGGTGGCGGTCTGGCCCCGGAGGCCGAGAGAGGTGGTCACTTTCGCCCAGTCGAGCTTGAGAGCTGCGCTCCGCTGTTGGTTGTGTGGTTTGTCCACGATTGGACACACGGTGTCAGTTCCATCGGTTGCTTCGGACCCTCTGGCCCGAGGGAAGTTGTTGATGGATTTGATGGATGGATACGTCAGGGGGAGAATTAACTTACTGCTGCAGCCATTGTGATGGTTGGAGTGGAATTGGATGAGTGGTATACCTGGATTTAACTGTGAAGAGCCGGAATTTGAGGGGATGAAGTTGTTTTGACGAGAACTGGCGAGAATGGATGGGTCACGTGAGACACATTTGCTGGGCTTGGCGTCCATAACTAAGAAATGCCGGCAACATGGAGAGAATAAATTGATATAGGGATATATTTAGTGTAGATAAAATTAAAAATAGATATATACAAACGTGAGTAATGCCTTGGAATGACATTGTTCAATGGTAAAAAGGCTTTCTTCGAATATGATCCTATACACTGGTAGTTCCCTCTCCGGGACATATTATATTGCCCATGTTACTAGAAGAACTGAGGGGGAAAGATAAAATATCGCCTAAAACAGGCCAGGGCTTTTGTTTTGATATTGTATTTATTTATTTTTTGCTAAAGGTCTCAAAAAAAAAAGAGGAGGAAGGACAAGAAACAAGAAATCAGGCCTATATGCTGAGATCATACACTCAGGGCCATGATAGAGTTGACAATATCGTTATCGTTCTCCTTGAGAGCCTTGACAGCCTTGTTCCGCGACACAGACGCCTGAGCCATAACCAGCTCAATGTCCTTGGCCTCCAGACCGCTATCGTCAACCTCCTCCCCATCATCCTCTTCCTCCTCCTCCTCCTTCTTCTCGGCGCTCTCGACGGCCTTGCCCTTGCCATGGTCGTGACCGGCGTGGTCGTGGCCGGCATGTTCGTTGTTGCCAGCGGCGTCGGCGGCAGCAAGTTGTTGAGCAGCGGAGGCTTGAGCCTGGGAGTTCAGGTCCTCAATTTTGGCCTCACCGAAGATACTATTAAATAAGAATTAGCTATCTAGGGGTCAATTGATGCGAAAAATGTGGGGTAAAAAACGCTTACATCCAGGTGTTGCTGGAAGGGGATCGGTAGACATCTGGTTGGTTGATGACGAAAAGAATCTGGTATTGGAGTAATATTAGCAATCAGTCAATATATAGAGCAATATATGCCCCTTTCATCGGACGGTTCCTTTGCGCTCATAACCGTTGCGTGTTCTGACACAAAAAATGCCAGGGGAAATCAAGCTGCTTACATTCTTCGGTCTGCGGAGAGTAACACGGGTGATTCCAGGGACATGCTTCAAGCCCAGCTTGCCAATGGCTTTCCGGGCCTTCTTCTCGTTGCGGGAGTGGACGGTGACGGCGGCGCCACCGGGGATGGTGGGCTCCTCGGCACCCTCAGCTTCGGACTCTGAACTCTCAGCGGCATCCTCGACGGTGGTCTTGGTAACGACATCATCGTCGGGAAGCTCTTCTATCCGGGAGGAAGACATGTTTGGTTTTGAGGGGCGAGGGAGGAAGTCTGCAACGGCGGGTGTCTATGTTAGAAAGTTTTGTGTATAAATTTTGACTACATACGGAGGGAGAGTGAGAATGCTCCTCCTCTGGCCCCTCTTTCCCACCTAACGGCGCATAATTATATGCTCAAACGGCGGGGAATTGTTTCATCTCAGGATAGGGAATAGACTGGCACATACCTTAGTGATAGACGGGAGACGGGGTTGGGCGTAGGTAATTTTTTTCTTTCGCAGCGTTGCTGGAGTTCTTGTTCTGCGGTAGAGCTGTGTGAGGTTCCTGACCACCTGACCTGGACACCTTGCCGAATATTTTACTGTTAGCGAGCAACCACCAAACATGCATTATTTAAACATCTATATACAACTTCAATGCCCACAGCAACAATGCGACTATATACGAGTCTACGAGGCATATTTTGACGAGGCTACTACTATCCTAGGTGTGATTTATCTATGCAAATAGAAAATTGTATTTTTTCGAGTTTTATCCTCAAATGAGGCACCCCAATCACAAAGTTAATTCATTGAACTGCTTAACACCATAGTCCGTACTTGGGTATGAAAAACGCTTTTGGTAGCAATACAATCGAAATCATAGCAATTGAGTTGCAGGGTACTACTGTGAAAAGGGTTTAAAGATGTGCACATTGGAAGTAGTACGCTGTTAGGGTCTTAAGAAATGATGTCAGAAAGATGCAAACGTGGATTGCCATGTCAAGAGATATGTCATTTAACACGATTGATAACGAGTACGAGTTCGAATTGACCCATCTTTCAAAGCATCATCGCAGGGGGGAAACGGAAGGAGGAGGGATTCAAAAGGAACGGTCAATTGTACCAGATTATTGTATGTTGTAACAAAAAGAGAACATAGAGAAAGAGAGAAAAAAAAATGTATTGAATGATTTCGCCGTTTCAAATTCTCAAATGAAATTGTTTACAGCAATTTTTCAGGAACAAGATGGATATCGAGCGACCCCTTCGACCCATCGCCAGAAATCCATCCATTGTCCCCTTTCCCCAACCCCCCCGCACAACCCGCACAACGACCAACTCTCATTAAACCCGTTTACGAAGCAGAAGCGCGGATTTTAGCATGTGCCTTTTGCACTTCATAGCGGGCCTGTATATTCAAAAAAGAAACGCAATTGATTAGCAAAAAATTCTCGATGTGAAATAGTATGCGCTTGAAGTGGGGGAGCAGATGTCGCAAAATGCCTTGATAGAGCCCAGAATTCTATCTAAATGGCAAAAAATATATATATATTCTTCTGCGAAAATAGTTCCCCCTTAAAACAACAACAAAAGACTCACCTGTTTCTTCAGTCTCATAACCTTGAACCGCTCAAAGTCGGTAAGATTTCGTCTCCGATCAGCCTGTTCCTTCTTCTTGGCGAACGAGCTGTTGGCCCATTTGGAATCGATCTCCTCCTTCTCCCAGAGCTTCTTGACGGGTCCGGTACCAGCCGCGCGGGGGAGTTTAGGGATGGTGAAAGGTGTGAGGGTGACGTGGGAGAGGGCGAGGGCATGTCGAGGAACAACTTTGTTCTCTTGACCGGCAGGACCATCGACCAAGACCTGTAAAAAAATAATTTCCCCACAAGGGATTGATATCAGAACTCCGCAACCACGCTTTTAATATAGAAAATGGGATTTCTCCTTTCTTCTTTTCTTCTTCTTCCGTCCTCTTTAAAGATAGAAAATCGGCTTAAGAGAATGATGAAACGTACGCGCTTGTGGTCGATAATCTCAACGATAACAGCCAGTTTTCCCGTGCAAGGACCGCTCCGGATCAGCACAACACGGCCGACCTCAACGAGCTTCCATGACGAGGTTTTGATGTCGACTTGAGCCATGGCGTTGAAGGGCCTACCTAGATCGAAAAAAACGCGGAGGGAGCAGGCGCTGGTCAGTCGGGGGCGAGAACAACAGTAGAAACCGAACCGAATCAGCAAAACTCACAATCGACCGGGTATGGGGGATAGGCGTAAAGGTTGGGTGGGTTGAATTGTCGAATTGTCGATGTCGTCGATGTTGCTGGGCCTGGTATCGCGAATTTCGGTATGATAGCGTTGCCCACAAAACTTCTCGCTTAATTGCCTCGAACTAGGGCTGACGAATGCGGGTTAGCGCCGTTTTAGCCGAAGCCGCGGGTTTTCTTTAAAAAAGGAACGAGGAACTTTTTTTTTCTTCCTTTTCTTCTTCACAACAAATATTTCCTTATTCCAAGTTCCAAGTTCTTGACCACGGATATGTCTGCCACAGTTATGTTGATGGTGTATAAGATATAATGCCCTTTGCAATGGATGGATAAAAGGGATGAATTAGTCGCCCTATCTGAATGCATCTGCTAATTAACATGTACTAACTGGTAAGCAATGATTCCTTTGTCTCCGTTCCTCCCTTTCCCTCTATAGCCTCAAATGATGCGGTAATTTGCGGTTGATCCGTTTACTGTGAAGCTCTCGCCGGAGTTTCAAATGCAGTTTTCGGCTGTGATATTCATTTTCTTACATATTCTGAACTTTTTATGCTATTCTCCTGTCGCTGTTTCGATCTTCAATTCATTCCTTGAAACCATCAGCTAATGTTTTGAACACAAAGGATACAGATAACGTAACAGCGTTTGGAGAATCGAGCGGGCGATCATTTCTCAGTGTCCTCTGTGCTATATTATATGAAATTGACCAACGCTTAAGTCATATATTACTTCTCGTCCCACAATGTTGCTATCAACAATACCGCCCACGCCGTTTAGGTTACATCGTCAACCAGGTGTGTATGCACTATTGTTTTTTTGCTTTTGCTTCCCCTCGAGTCCGGTGATGACACCCTTACGCACTAGATAGTAGTTGATGCCTCCGGGTAATGAAAGTATCTTTTACACCAAGATCGCTGAAGGACTCTCCTTCTACCCACCCTCTTTGCTTAGCCTATTAAAATCACCACAGATTGTGCTAACCCTTTGAAAAGTATATGAAGTAGGTCGTTCTCCCACCATTCTGGTTAGCTAGAATGGTTTTGTGTATCGTAAAGTACAGTACTCGGGAACTACCAGGCAAGAGATGGGTTGTTTGTTTGAGACTAACATCCCACGCTCTGTGTCACGCTGGTAGTAGCATGGTTGGTCACTTGCGAAGTGTACGACTCAACCTGAGGCATAGTAGGTATCCCTATAACTATATAGCTATATTTGTTAGATACAAAAAAATGCAACATTTCTATAAGCCCACCCTCACTCTTCCTCGTAAACCAGTGTGGTGTTTCATAAGTCATAAGTTAAGACGAACACTATGTGTCTAGAATTACTGTTAAAGCGTTCCGTATCACCATTAGAAGCTTGATTAGAATTCCTTGTCTCCGTAATCTGTACGCTGCTTTTAATATCGCGGCTTTTGTATATCAATATTTTCCATGCCAAGCCAGGCTAAATACCTTGCAGCACTTCATAACATCAGCTCAACATCGACAGATCTACCTAGTAATTTATCACCACTTGTCATCCCTTGCCAACAACAAACGAGAATAGATAGAGTGCAGACACGTGGAGGCTGCCTAATATTTCCCCAGTGTGGTGGCTATATGTATCTATCCATGGATAGTTCCCTTTTGTTCAGCCCGAACAAAGTACTTCCTTTGCATTTGCATATACACTCCGATGTTTTCCACGGCATAATGCAGCTGCAAGTGCCATGGGACCTTGTGCGATATGATATAGAAGACTTTCTATATCCAACCAGCACTTCTCATATACGTTTCTCGGGGCTGTTTCTTATCTACTTCCATGGCGTCACCATCACGCGTACAGAACCTCCCCCCTCGGGGACATGCCCCCAGGAGTAGAAATGTGTATATATATAAAACAGAGAAAGAAACGGAGAGCAGAAGCAACCCATTGCTTCCAATTCAAAGTCCGCTAGAAGAGTGTAGTATAGATATACTATGCATCGGACTTGTTTCTAGTATAAGCCTTTCTTTATATGTGGTACAGTCGCCTTGCCTCATGGGAGCGCGGAAATGTCCTCTGTATCGTGAGCTTCATTGACCTATGTAGTCAACCTGGGGCAGATATACAGTATATCTTTGTTCCTCCCTTTTGCTTTCCGCTCCCACGCACAATAACACATCAGCGTAGAAGCGCTAGCGAGGACAAATATCAACACAACTAACGAGGCCCCTTCTACCTCCAAACTCCCTTTGCGAACGAACTCCTTTTCATTTACCTTCATTGTCTCCTTACTTTCCTTTCTTGCAGCATTTGCTTTGAACTCGACTTTCGTTTGTTACTATCCAATCAACCAAGTTCCGTCAACTATATAGCATGATGGTGGATAACTCCCTTCCTGGCTGGGACGAGGGCCTCAAACCCCTCGATGCACTGGGCATATTCTACGTGATTTTCGACATCGTCTGGACTCTCCTGGTGGTTCTCGGGCTCATCTGGCTGTGGCGCAATAGGACAGTCCCCTCCGTCCGCATGCGCAATGTGCCCCTCGCAACTTGTTCAGTCATCTTCCTGCATGGCTATGGGGGGTTCTACATTCTTGCCTACCCGCTCAAGGGGATTCTCAGCTGTGGCCTGGAGTTCTGGCTCATGTGTGGAATACTTCCAGTGGGGATTGCGTTGTTTCAAGCTACTAACGTGCAGCTGTTGAGCGTGGCAACCCTCCAACTGCGTTTCCTCAGGGATGATGGCACTTTCGAGGAGCCAACCCCACGAGAAATTCGTTGTCCTTTCAACAAATTTAAGTGTTGGTGGACGCATCTGTCGTGGGCTAAGAAAACTATGGTTGCTATTGCCATTGGGATGTTTATCGAGGTACGATTTTTCAGGGAAACCATTAATGGGATGTAGAACAAAGGCGGTTAGATATCTTGGTGCTGACTTTTCATAGATTTGCCTGTCTCTATTTGTGTTCTTCGGGTCAAGAAAGTTCCATTCATATGGGCTGTGGTCGACGTTTGAGAATCGTCTACAGTGCAGACAAGGCGTCGAATGGTAAGTACTGTATAGCCCTGTACATGCCCTTCACTGTGTTCTTGTGGATATTCACCTGACATGGTCAAAATCAGGCTTCCAACCATTATATGGCAGTTCTTTTGGTCATGGATATTTGCACCATATGTCCTGTACAAGATCCGGAATATTAGGGATGTTCACTGCTGGCGTTTACAAACGACACTTTGCATCGTTGCCGGGTAGGTGTTTCCGTTCCCTGGAAATTCGAACCATTATTGATCACTCTGAGCTGTCAGATTAATTGCTCTCCCTATGTGGCTTGGGTCTCTTTATTCACCAAACCTCGAATACCGTCAAATGAACACCTATTGGGCTCCCCCGTTGTGGTACGTTTTGGCAAACTCCATTCCTCTCCTCCCTCCCCCCTTTCAATTTGCATTTCCCATTCACTCCTTAACACACTCCTCCAAACGTATATAGGGTCCTCCCTGGCATCATGATGATGGAAATCGCAACACTTTTCTTTCCCTTCTATGAGGTTATGTTCGCACATAAATTACGAGCTGGGGCTGTCAATGCAATGGGTGCCTTCGAAGAGTTTCGAAGATCCAGCTTCCCATCCAAAAACAATAATCGCGACTACAGCATTGTCGCGCTTGAGAAGGTCCTCAAGGGCGATTCGGGCCCCTTTCTTCACTTCGCCGCTACGCACGACTTCTCCGGCGAAAATATCATGTTTCTCAACCACGTTCGAGACTGGAAAGCAGCCTGGGCCCAATCACCAGCGAACCTGAAGTTCCAAAAGCCAAACGCAGAGGAAGTAGAAAGCTACCGTCGTCATTTATACAACGTCGCGCTCGAAATCTACGTCACGTACGTCCACCTTTTCGGTGCAGAGTTCCCCATCAACATCGAGTCGGAAATCTACCGTGACCTGAAAACAGTCTTCATGCCCGCAGCAATGACACTCATGAGACTGCCCAAACGCAAATCAGGCCAAATCGGTGTCCCCGCCACACCGACTGACATTGAAGCAACCGCAGACGTTTTCCCCATCCAACCGGCCCCTGACTCCGATATAAGCCTGCGGAAGAGAACACCCGCTCAGGAGTACGAAGATATCTTGTACCGTGGTCACCAAAACATCATCAACATGGTCCCCCGCCTGCCTCCGGATGCAATCATACCTGATACATTCAATGAGCATGTATATGACGATGCAGCCGCTTCTGTCAAGGTGCTGATTCTTCGTAATACATGGCCCAAATATGTTGACTATGAAGCTTCGATTCGGGAGCGGGAGGCTAAGAGACATATCTACACGCGCTTCGCTATGTTTTTCAGCCGCCAGATGCCGTCGACGGTTAAAGCGTAAATGTTCGAGACCGCAAACTTCAACATCTATCCGTCCCGGAATAATAATATTTTAACAATCGTTATTACCATATCACACCAGATATTTGGTTTTGTTATTGTCTGTCTGTCTATTTTCAGTTTGAAGAATTACGGGCGTATGTCGGCTGGTTGGAGTTATCAATCAATGAATGGGCGGTTGGATGACATACATCACGGGGAATATGGGATCACCAAAAAATGTTACAGGCAGTGGGAAGGAGTTAGGCGGTTGGAAGGCGTATTTTGGCTTAAGCATAGCCCCTATTGACCTACGGGTCTGCTTTCTCTTCTTTCCCCAAAGGTTCTCCCTTAATCATATTCCCACAAGGATTGGTGCCTTTTTAAGCGGCGGGATTTTGTGTGTTTTTACTTTCTTGTACACTGGTTGGCTGAGTTGGAGGTATTCTAAGTTGACGTTTGTTTATCACGACGCATGGTTTTGTGCTGTACAGTGGTTTAGTATTTTATTTGAGCTTTTTGCACCCCCTTTGAAAAGAAAGCCTCTATCTAGCAATGATGTTAAGTTGATGATAATATGTAGGTAGATTCGATTTAGCTATCTAATGAATGAATGAACTGATGTGATTTCCGTTTTCTTACTCACCAAATACGTATATGACAGATATATTAAATTTAGTGAATTTTTATTTTTCTAAGCTTTTGTTAAGTGAGGGGAGAAGTGACTTAGCGGTGATATATGTATCATCAAGTATTTTGGCTACTAACTAGGGATATATGGGTGTATCAGAGGCCTTTGAGCGTATAATATTGTTGAAGGGTTACAAGTATTAAATACAGCGCTCTGAAATGTGTCGCCGAGAGCCAATATTTCCAGATTTTCATGTGTTCCCCGGAAACATTTGAGGTAACAATATATCTGAGAAAAGTAACCTTGGAAGTTTCTTCGGTCATCTAGACAGCCATCCACTCATCCATCCATTCATCCATCCTTATGTTCTAGATGGGGAATTCGAAGAAATACCGAAAACCAAGTTCCGCCAATAACTCCTTAAGCCTTACATTCTATACCTAAACCCTCGCGTGTAAAGGTCCGTAATTTCCTCTTCCTCTTCTTCCTCCTGCGAAGCTGATTGAGGCTTATCAAATCTGTGGCTCTCAGGTTCCACCACTGGCTCACGTTCCATTTTATCGCGCTTCATATTAGTCCATCTCAGGTAAAACCTGAGCGTAAGTGCGGCCACTACAACGAGTGCGTAGCAAATGAGAATAGTGAGGAATGCCGTGAAGTAATGGGGTGCCTCCGCCGATATGAAGAACTGGGGGCCGGCGCTGGAGGTATTTGGTTAGGGTTAGGGTTCGTGAAAGAGAAAAAAAAAAAAAAAGGGGGGGGGGGGGGGGGGGGGGTGTTTTCGATCCGAAGCGGCAGATGTCCAATGTTCCTCCTTTCTCTACTCCTGGTTTAGATATATATATACGGGCAGGGCGAACTCACATATTTCCCGCACAATAAACTATAAATAGCAAAGCCGTCATGGTCATTTTCTTGGTTGAGCCCTTGTAATTAACTGCTACCAGAGACATGGCAAGGGGCAGTACCGCCGGTCCTGTCGATAGGAGATAATATCCAAATAACTTCGCACCCTTGCTGACGTTTGAGTAGATAATAGCACTTCCCGCAACTGGAAACGCAACGATTCCGCACATGAGATAAGTTGTGCCATTTTGGTATTTGCCGGAGAGCCAGCCGCTGTGTTTGGTAGTATTAGACAACAACGTAGGAAAGTAGGTTGAGAAGAGACGAAAAGGGCTTACGTTAATAGAATTGTGGAAATGGATATGACGGATGCTGGTGTGGTAATCAGAGTAGTTTCCAGGGCCGTAAAACCGAACCCTTTAAGGACGAGGTTGCCGAAGTTCTGGGTTCCACCGTTGGGTATCTGTGATGCCCACGATTAATACGTCTATTTATTCCATTGAGGAGGACTGTCGTATATTTACGAGGGCCACATACCTGGGTCAAAATTGAAATACTAAGAAACATGTAAGTTTTTGGATCCTTGAGGCATTCGATCATTTGCTCCTGTTTCCACTCGTGTCGGGCCTTCCCCGTGCCAGCAACAGTCACGCGCTTCTCTGCATAACGTTTTTCTCTTTCATTCAGGAATTTGCAGGAAGCGATCGTATTCGGGAGGAGGAACAACAAGAAAAACCCCCAAAGGAAGGTAGCCACCCCAAGAACCTGAGAGTAACGCAATCATTATAAGTCAGGAGTAAATCCAACAACCAGTTACATAGTTCGATATGCAGGAGGCGGAACGTACAATGAATAACCACTGCCACGCCGCAAGAGGCTGTTTAATATGGCCGATGCCAAAAGCCAAGAAATTGGATAGCAGTCCACCGAGCGAATTGCCCGCAAACCATATTCCACAGCGCGCAGGGATTTCCTCACGCGTCCACCACATTGCAGTGATATAGACGAATGCCGGTGAGATTGTTCCTTCTGCAACTCCCAGTAGGAAACGGACGGTGATTAATCCGCCGAAGTTTGTGCATGCAGCGGTTAATGCGACAACGGCGCCCCAGAAAAACGCATTCAAAGATACATACCTACCCACGGGCAACTTTTGAATCAGGATTGAAGTTGGATAGGCCCAGAATAGGTACCCGAAGTAAAAGACGCTGGAGACCCAGCTATATTGGGACCCGACAAGATGCTGATCGGTCGGTTAGAAGAGTATTGGAAACCATTGTTTAGCCATAGCACGGAGCTGCGGTTGGTGCTCACATTGTCTTCTCGTATCCCAAACACCGATGCACTAGCCAGAATGATCTTGTCCATAAAGTTGAAATTGTATGTCACAAATAGCAGCGGGAGGATATGCCGGTCGATTTTGTTAAGAACATGTATCGAGAGTTGCAGATCGAGGCTGCTATCATCATCCCTCGCAGTTCCCGGCTCCATGTTTGAGGAGGGGTCATTTGCATCATTATCTGCTGCGGTGACTGAATTGTTTTTGACAACGGCCATGGTCGCTGAGAAGTGGTTTCAAGAGGAACTCTGGGTATCCTTTCATGATATTCCGTGGATTTATCTTGTTAAGAAGCAGTAGTTATTTCTTTTTGAAAAAGAAGAAGAAAAAGAAGAAAAAGAAAGCTGTGGGCGGGACGCTCTATTGAGCCCACCTGCACCCGTGCAGAAAAAACAAAATACGCACTGAGGTTGTGCATCCTCATGGCCTGCGAAACGATAACATCTAGGATTCAAAATCACTGTCACCTCGTTTGTCAAGGCATTTTGATTTTGCCGTTGGATCGCGGCCGTATGTGGAATTTAACTGAGAAAAGGTCGAAAGGTAGAAAGGTAGAAAGGATGCGGAGTAAGACTAACCAATTATTTCAGAGTGATGTTGACGCTATTGTTTCTTGATTGGGTGTCGTGGATCATACCCAAAATTGGGCATGTCAGATGTGTAGATCATTCGTTTTCGAGAGGACAAAACCCCCGTGAGATGGGGCGGGTTTTAGTGTTTCCCGTCAGCTGTCGGGGCCTAAGTTAGTTAAGGGCCTGTTGGTTCGCAATTACCTGAATATATCGGATAGTTTAGTTGCTTTTTCTATTTCGCTGGAGTTTCATATAGCGATTCAAGGGCTTTCGCGGGGAACAAACCTTGCAATCAACATAACCAAGAAAAATAATTTCGCGAGTCCACAAGGTGATGAGCCACCCCAAGAGATTATCTTTAATATTACGGCGACATGAAGGACAGACAGTCCAATCTCTTCGAAGCTGTGGCGCTCTCAATTTAATTATCGGGAAGAGAGCACGATCTACAAGATAAAAGAAATAAGTCGGAAAAAAAAAAGAAAGAAAGAAAAGGAACGAAAAATCGAGTAGAAGTAAAGGCCCAAAAGTGCAGGCTTTTTTAATTAATATTTATCTTTCGCCTTTTATGCTCTATATTCAACATTGCTTAAGAAGCCAAGGAGAAAAGAAACGGGAACAGATGCTAAGATACAGAGCATAATAAAGTCATCAACGATTGTACCATAATGTCATTAGAAGGCGTAGGAACGGGAGACGAATAATGGAAACGGAACGACAGGATATCGGTCTTGGGGAATTGAGGGGAAAGGAGAAAAGCCCCCCGTTGATATCTAGAACAGGAAATATATATATCTATATATATAGATACGACGGGCGAGGAAAAGCATCGTGCTCTTTTCTATAAGTAGCGGAAGGAAGGGGTTGAATTAAGCGAGAGCTTGAGACAAAGTAGGATATTCCCAATACGCAGCGTAGTTCTGCGCGCATCAAAAAAAAAAAACCCCTGGAGTTCTTTTCTAAACAAAAAGATAGAAGTAAAAGGGGATAGACAGGGGGAAATAAGATAACAACCGGAAAAACAAGGTTTATAATGAACTCTCTTCATCATCGTCATCGGATTTATAATGATCGTCGTTGTCATGATCGACGAACCCATCGGCTTCAAGTTTGGGGGCTCTGATGCCGAAACTTAGCAGGAATCCGATAAATGCTACACCGCCGAAGACACCAAACGCCATTGCCTCGCCTTTGGGTTTGACTCGAGTTGCTAGGGTGAAGAGGCTTCCCGACAGAAATGGCCCCACAGTTCGACCCGCGGCGGATAGAGTCTGGGCGAGTCCATTTAGGGAGCCTAAGACTTGATTGTTTGGGGCAGAGTTGGTGATCTGTAGAATAGCGGGTATTTAAGTAATTAGCACGGAAATAATGGTAGGATAATGGCCAGACGTTCGCATAACTTACCAATAGAAGAACGCTGGTCAAACCACCGACGGTGGCTACGGTCTTCACAAGTAGAACCAAGCATAGCTCAATCGCGAGAAGGATCGAGCTCTTCGATACTCCTCCATCTATATCAGAGGGGTCTTTATACCCGACAAACGGCATCAGGATAAAAGAAATAACGAATCCGAACAAGCTGGCTCGGTATGACCATTTATTGCCCATCTTGTCTCTAAGTTTCCCAAATATGCAAATCTGGAACCCAATCGTGACAATGCCCGCAAAGGCGAGCGAGAGTCCGATCTCCCTTGGACTGAGATCGCGACCTGTTGGTGTTGGTGCTTGAGCAAAGATGGGGTAAAGAGAGTTGAACGAGACATTCGCTAATGCGAATATCAAGTACGTAATAAGTAAGAGAATGGTATCTCTATTGAACACTTCATCCCGTTCGAGCCCGTTGGAGTGATTGGGGGAATGGAGCAGCGGGGAGCTGGGGGTAGCGGAATAAGAGTCGGGATCGGCATCGGTTTCCTCGTCTGATTCCGAGGAATACCTCTGTCGTGCTGCGCTGCTGGTGTGGTGTCGGTAACTGGGACGAGGTGTTCGCACGTATGTCGGTCGCGAGGAGCTCGTGAATTGCCAGAGCCATGTGAACAAGTCCCGAACCTTCTTCTCAAGTTTAGGTAGCGTGTTGGAATTTTCAAGACTTTCTTCTAGGAATACAAATGCTAAGATGAAATCTACCGTTAAGATAGCAGCTGAAACGATGTTGGGGGTGAGATAAGGATAGTTTTCATTGATTTGGTTGGCCTTTGAAACGAGGAGGCCACCGATTATTGGTCCAGTGATTCCTCCAAGTCCATAAATCACTGGGAGGTATGTAAACGCGCGAGACTGGTTACTGCGATCAGTAATTTCGCCTAAGCAGGTGGAGACGACACCCTGGTTCCCATTGACAATTCCCATCAAAGCCTGAACGACGATGGCCTGCCAAAGCGTCCTGCAGAACCCAAAGGCCACGAAGCAGCCAGCGGTGAGAATTGTTCCCAACAAAACCACTGGTTTTCGGCCAATCCGATCTGATACCCAACCCCAGAAAAAGTTTGTCGCAAACTGGGCGAGCGCAAAGGCAGATGCGATCATACCCACATACATCCCTACTTGGCCATGGTGTACGTTCGGAAAGGACGCTGCCATGTGCGGAAGATAAGGGCTTATGGAATTTAGGGCGGTCTGTTCACAGAGTGCGATGACTGCAAGAATAGCCATTTGTCCGGTAGGGAGGGGGGATTCAGCAATGGAAGATTCCGCTTCGCCATTGGCACTCGATGAATTCGACTCACTTGATAGTGGTCGCCCCCGGGATTTGGGCGGAGGAGTCGAGAAGGTGTGGTATTTCTGTGCTGAAGAGCGCCGGCGACCCATTGGATTGGCAGAGGAGGGCATGGCGTGTTAGAGGTCAGGGCTGCGGAGATGGCAAATATAATTAAAAAGGCAATATGGAATTATTTATTTCTTCTATGCCTCCTCTCAATGATCGTCAGCCAGGGGCCAATCAATTATCACTATATTCTTCTTCAAGCGGCGGCGGGCTTAGGAACGAGTGTTGCGAGGGGTTGGTCAGTCAATCGCGCCCTAGAGGCATTCCGATTCGCGGTCTGATTTACATGGCCATGACCTAATTCAAGGCGACCGATCGATCACAAGTTCACAGCCGGGGGGAAGGGGGCGGGGGTGTTTCTTCGATGACGCAGGGAACTGGCATCGGATTTGGAACTTGGAGGTCGGAATTCCAGAGTTTATTCGGTGGTTCGGCTGAGAATTTTGGATGCACTAAAATGCTTAGTGAGCGGTGATCTTATCTGATAAGATCTCTATGGATCCTCCTCCAACAAATCTTAATTTAATTAAGAATACATCCATGGATGCTTGCATTCTGCAACGTGGGAGGGCGGTTTGAATCTACATAGGAACCGGATTATCCTGTCATCGGAGAGAAAGCAATCGAGGCGAAAGCACTCTGTCATAATGTTCAGAAATAGGTTGTATAATCATATCAGGATGGTGACTAATACTCTACGTATCATCATGGACGTTCTTTGAGCTAGAAACAGAGTTATATATGCATGGCGCAATTGTCATAGAATGCTAAGCTATCACAGTCAATTCCAAATATCGTTATTTCATTTTGTAAGCAACGGAGGTCGAAACAGCGACGGAGCGAGCCCGACCTTTACAAAATGAGCGCTCTTTGATATAACTGGCTCACATTAGCGGAAGCCAATCCTTGAAACGAATTTAGACCTGACGGGACCTTGCTCTCAGCCCTATCGTAGCTATGGCTTCTTGCTAAGTTACTTATATGGACATATTGTTAATTTTGCTTCCATGAAAAATCGCTGCGATGCGCTCTCCGAGACTCCGAGACTCCGACATTCTAACCTGTTGGAGTTTGGTATACAGCCCATAAAATATTTCACTTGTCTGCATTGGGCCTCATAAATGGCTTGGCCTCTCTTAGATCGGGGGTTAAATTAGCTTTGTTTTATAAAACCCAACCTTAACAACAACCTCTTGGTTTCAACTATTATAACCAAACCTTCTACAACAATTGATAGTTCTGGTCAATCAATCATAGACATCAGGCTAGTTGATTTAGGTACTTTACACTATGATCACAGCTTCGCCACACCTCATCACCGCCTAGCATTTGCGGTGAATCCCATCTAGGATGTGGAAGTCAACAGGCAGTGAGCTTCATATGTTTACATGTTTGTATGACATCTTGATGATATAGATGTTGGGTCATTTCCCAGTTCTTTACATCTTCATCTTCTTGAATGAATGTTACCATTCTTCTAGTGACAAGATTCACATAACATGAGAAATCCCCTGTGAAACTGATACAAATACTCTGGAATCTTTTACATATCATTATCCGCCTCTTCATTCCTAGTCCCGCCACCTGGGAGTTAGTTGAGAGTCCCTGATGCAAGCTCTCGGAGCTTCTGCTAAACTCAAGTATTGGACTGGACTTGCCCATTCGCCATTTAAGCCTTCAATTGCCATGCAGAATGTTGGAAGAAAATAATGTTATTGGAATGGTATAGATGAAGTGGATTACCCTCATAGCCGTGAAGACTTGCCGCCTCCAAAACGAATCGCGCTATTCATAATAGGCGGGATGAGGCTTGGAAAAGCTTGCCTGACTTTTATGAAAACATTGTCTGGTTTTAAGTCCGCCATAGATGCTAGTTCTGTTTTTTTTAAAATATATAACAAAGGCTTTCTCCCTAGTGTTCATTATATTTTCTTTATTTTCAGTTACTAGAGAACCACAGGAAGCGATTTTGATATTCATCGGGTCTCTTTATTCACTCTACTTGGCATTTCTCCTTTGCCTTCAGCTTATCATTTGGTTGATTTCGCCGATACCCCCTTTTGTTCGTCTTCCCTAAACTGATATCCTCGAGATGCAGCAAAATAAAGAGCAACTCATCAACGCCCTGCGCACTCATTGCATCAATACAATAACCGAATTGCGCAGTGCAGAGAGAGCTCTGATCAAGTATGACCCTGCGGAAGTCACTCAACCACTCTCAGAGGCCTGGTTATACTATGTCAATTCAAACAACCTCCTCAGCGAGTTGAGATTCGTTACGAAAAACTATCCTTTTAGTTCCGAGTGTCTCGACGAAGCCAAAAGTCTGACCATTAGTGACCCCAAAACCGCGCGGAGCTGGAACTACTGCTGGCTTGTTCTTTCTAAAATGCAGGAACAGTAGGTCACTTTTAATTCACCCCTTAAAAAATGAAAATCAAAGCTGATGGTTTGAAAACCAAAAAAGGCAATTAATTCCTAAGCACGCTAGGGATATTGCTGCAAACCCAGCGATGTGGGGAGGAAGGCCTCCAACCACGACGGAGATCGAGCAGCTGTCAGATGCATGCACCGCGGAGTGGACCATGGCCGCTGAGCAAATGCTACGCCACTGGGAGCATCCGCCTATCAAGCTAGATGATTAAGTTAACTAGGAGGAAAGTGGATGCGATAGCGGCTCCAAATGGGCCTGCCGCATCCGAGCACTTATTCAGCTGCAGCAGCCCGAGATAAAAAGCTTTTGTGATATCTCGTTTGTATAGTACATAGATCTTGTTGGTTTTATCTTTGCCCGCGTTCAGCATGTTTTGTCGAGTGCGATGGATTTCAATAAGTTTGCTGAAACCTGTAAAACCAATAATAAATATGAGTTCTTTCAAAACAATGGCTATGACCCTCGTCTCATTATAGGTACCATCCCTCAAGTCAAAGACCAAATAAGAAAAAGCAAACGCTCCGGACGCAAGCTACATATCCCCATTTTCTGGAGACAGCTTTTGCTACGCCGATGAACCAAAAACACGAACATTCAAAATACAATTTCCCGCCTTGTCGTCGTCCTTGTTTTCGTCTTCTGCGTTCGACTACCATAATAGCTCCCATAATTGCTTTGGTTTCCTGGTAATACTCGTTATCGTAAAAGTTCAGCCCATCGGTGAACATAAACGTCATGGGAGTCACTTTTAATCCTTCCTGATGCAACGAACCTCGACTCCTATGGCGTGGCGGTAATCGATCCACTACATCCGAACTCGCTTTCTTGGTCTGCCGTCTTCATCTCCGTCTTCTTCTTTAGCTCGCATCATCGCCCGCACAATCAGCCGACCCTCTTCACGGTCCTCGTTTTTGTAAATTTTCAAGCCATTCACACGTAGAAAATGAAATTCGCTTTTGTAATGTTTCTTCAGCCAAGCCTTCTCCTCAGATGTATATCCAGGATTTTCAAGAACAGCGACAGCTTTGTTCTGGTGATCGTGCCATCGATTTTGCTCAGAGGGAGGCCATAAGACACTGAGCATGTAAGCCTCCCCTTCCTTGAAGGCGGTGGGACCAAGTTGTGGGCCATATGGAGGGCCACACGGCCTGACTTGGAACCGTGATTTCCTGCTATCGAAGTATGCGACACATCGACCCTCCGAGTCTTTGATTGAGCCCGAGGAAGCCGAATTCGCCTCGCCACCCGTGGTGACTTTGTAATCGTTGAAAAGCGGACCGCCTAGGATATTGCAGATGGCAGATGGAGTATGTAGAACGTTTTTCAGATGCAACACGGCTCTGGAGCCTGGCCCAGTTTGGTTCGGCGAGCATTTCGTAGCGAGGTCGACGGTGCCAATGCCAACAACAGGGCTAGGCGTCTTCATCATTCCGTAGGCATCACGCAGCTCCGTTTTGAAAGGAGTGTATTCGGCGAACCATGCTCGGTCCTTCGCGACGCTGTGCTAGTCAGTGGGACTCGCGACCCAGATGGAGAATCCCGCCCAACACATCGTACTTACTGGACATTGGACATGTTGGAGAACACCCAGTCTGGGCAACACAGGCCGGATTGTTTATTGGCTTTTGTCCGGCCCATCTTCGGCTCAGCGTGCCTGGCACACAATATTCGGAGAAATGTCGCGAAAGCTTTTGAGCGACAGGACGGAGTCGTTAATATCCACTGGGAAGTAAAAAGGAGGATGGAAATAAAGGTACTTTAAAATACAAGATGGAGCCTTTGACTATCTGCTTCCCCGCTTTTTGTTTTAAGTTAGCCGGAGATTCTTGCAGAAGCACAGCAAGATTGATGCTGCGCTTAACCCAATTAAGACAGTTATTTGGAAAAGAAAAGATCACCAACGGCACTGTGGCTGAACAGATGAATCTGGTATCGGGGGGACGTTTGCATATCGTCTGTAAGTACCTTTCGAAGAAACTACGCGCTCTAATGACCCGAGTAGTAAGCTTTTTGATTCTATTTGGCTTCTCTTCTCTTCTCTTCTTTTCGCGTGTGCTGAATTTGACCTATATCAATGAGTACTCTTACCCGCATTCTTCTCAGAGATAAATCAATATGCCTTTAGAATAATGTCGGTGCGTGCTTTTGGTGTCAATTCCCCGCCACTTTGTTACCGTAAAATTGAGTTCAATCTGCAGCTGAAGGATGTCTGAATGAAGCATGGATACAGGGGTTGATTTAAAGTTGTGGAGCCCCGCAAAATAAACTCTAGGCTAAATTTAGATCCAAGGAACCAATGACAATCCATGAAGCCAGGGTCTAGGCATTTATCCTGATTCGGAAAATCAAAAATGATCGGGAGCCTGGAGGTCGGCCTCACGCACGAAAATGGTTTTCTTCTGCAGGCTCCGCAGCCTTAATGTTTTAAACTTTCCTACTGTCAAGGGCTTCTTGCTGAAATTCTAGCTAAATGTGTTTAATTTCCTGCTAGATGGGGCGCTTTTCGTAGCTGCAGGTAAGTAATGTTACCTCTTATTACAACGCCGTTGGAGCCCGTGGGATGCGTTACATGTGCACGGTTTCAGATGGAGACGAGAAGTATATTATATGGCTATGAGGTGTGTTACGTCAGAGGTGACAAAATTTTACAGGGTAAAATTTTAATAGAAAACGAGAAAAATCAATGCTTAGCTTAATTGATGTAACATTGCATAAAATAGCAATAATAAAAATGCCTTGCTCAAGCTTAAGATTGCTTTGAGAGTAAAGGAAACCATCTACCGGATTAAAACATGGGGAATATCGAAAATTTGCAGTCGTAGACTAAATGTCCCCGAACGGGCAGCGCAAGAAAGGTAGGCAGAAACGTCTACTTCATCAGAAGCCCCACTGCCCAAGGAACGCTTAATCCTCTCAGATCACCATAATGTTGTCCAATACCAAGGAAAACAATTGGGATTCCAGTGGCATGGACCATACTGACAAGCGTGCCAACCATGTCCCCCACCGTATCACACTTGCTGATTATAAACCCATCAAGTCCTCTCCCAACACCAAAAGCCTGGTTGAAGTTTCGAGCTTGCATGACACTGTCCGTACCAACAAGAGCCTCACCCACCATGAAAATTTTATCAGGTTGCGCAAACTTCGCAAACTTCTCTAGGGAAGACATGAGGCGTTGGTCGTTGTGTCGACGGCCGGCTGTATCGATGAGAACAACGTCAAAGTTATTCGCAGTACCATAGCTTACTGCGTCCTTGGCTACGTTTGCCGCATCCTTACCGTATCCCTTTTCATATAACTCCACTTCCCCAACGCTCTCCCGAGAGCTTAATTCTTTTAGGTTGCGCGCATGCACGCGAAGCTGTTCGACTGCACCGGAACGGAATGTGTCACAAGCCGCGATAAGCACACGATAGTTATTCTGGAGCAAAAAGAAGCAGATTTTGCTAAGATTGGTAGATTTTCCAACGCCGTTTACTCCGACAATAGAGATGACATATGGTCGGCGCTTTTTTTGTGCGTTTGATGGGGACGTGACGGCTTCGATCTCCCGGAGAAGATCCAATGACGATGTTGGCGTGAGGATTTTTCGCAGCGACGATTCCATCGCAGATCGAAGAGCGGAGTCGATGCTTTGAAAGCTCCCTGTCTTTTTCCCAACCAACTCCTGCTCAACACCATCACATAAACGAAGAGCTGCTTCGCGGGCAACATTCTTCTTCAACAAGTGTTCCTCCATGGCTTTGAGCGG
The DNA here is from genome assembly GCA_002572855.1 of [Emmonsia] crescens. Taxonomy (NCBI): domain Eukaryota; kingdom Fungi; phylum Ascomycota; class Eurotiomycetes; order Onygenales; family Ajellomycetaceae; genus Emergomyces; species [Emmonsia] crescens. The sequence goes on from PDND01000046.1 coordinate 75,710, forward strand.
GTTTTCCAGGTCAGCTTTGGTCAAGACTTTACCGCCAACAATATTTCGGAAAAGACCACTAATAGCACCCAAACTGGTGCCTACAACACCATTGGACGTGCTGGCCTTATCCTTGGCGGCATCTGCATTCTGAAGAATGGAGTGGACTTCATCACCCAGGTCCTTGAGCACAAATTGGCCCTTTTTAGTCTTTGTTCCCCACGATTCCTGGTCAACTGCCTCTACCGGGGGGCCAGCCATTCCCTCTGATTCGGAACCATTCACATTGGAAGCGGAATAATCCAGAATTTCACCATCATCCTCGTCCGCAAACCCTTCCGCGTCCCATTTGCGCATTTTCTTCACCCCCGACTTGGCATTCTTTGCCTTCTTAATAGTGTCTTCGCCGGATGAAATATTTGCATTTGCATTCGCAGCTTTACGTGCGCGTCGTGAGGTACGACCGCCGGGTCCAGCTTTCGCAGTAAGGATGTGGTTTGGTGTAGCTGGTCTCGATGCCTCTGGAGTTTGGGAAGGCGAACTCTCATTTGAGTTCGCCATGGCCCGCGCAGCATGATGCTGCGCTGGTAAAATTTAGTATGTCAAGACTAAACGGTAGCCCGGAAGAAAACCTACCAGGGAGGAGACCAGGGATTGGAGGCGGAGGTGGGCCTCCGTTATCCGCATCGACAAGCGTATCCTTCTTGTCCTCAACTAACAGAGAAGGACGGTTCTCAACGGCTGTTCCTGCAGCAGATTCCAGCTCCTTTACTTGTTGATCAAAGTATTTGTCAAACGGGTACTCGATAATTCTGCAATTCGGTTGCTTGAGCTGCTCCTTATACATCTCCACAAAGATCGTTTTGATATTCTCGAGTAGTTCGTCAATCCAGGTCAAATGAAGTAGAGACTGGTAAACTGCCTAAAACCAAGCTCACCCAATTTCATATTAGGTGTCGCCCAATGTAGAATAAGAATAAGTTATATAAAGTCATCGACATACCACGAATATCAAGCCAATATCCTTTGCCCGCTTCCACTTCAACGTGTACTTTTCCTTTTTGTATCTTGGAGCCACGATATTCGAGCCAGCCTCTTGCTGGAAATTCTCTTCAATAAACACATCGGTGATCAAGCTATTGATGATCTGAACTCCCACCGGAGCATACGATCTTGACCACAGGACCACGCCGGAGGTGGTTATGATTTCGAAGGAGTCGAGCATGGTGGCTACCCGTAACTAGGCAATAGCGAATGAGGGCAAAAGAAGTATTTTGTAGAAAAACAATAAACAACAATCTCCGTACAGTTATCTCTATCCTGTTCTATCTCTGTCCTTTCGCGAAGAGTTGGAGTTAAGTCCTTTATGTCTGTCTTCCGATTGCGGGCGGAAAAGAAAGAACGCCGCAGTGCACAGACCAATATTACGTCAGCGGGAACGGGCCACATCGAACATCGGGCTTTGGTGATGACGGCAATATCAACATGGGAATATAAAAGATAAAACTCACCTCTCGGCAACACTCACGCCCAATTTATTACATTCCATCCTATCCCTGACACTACTAGGGCTGTCTTCTTGATTCTCACGCCGTCACTGTCGAAACCCCCCGTTCGCCTTACCGCTCCTCATCTTTCGGGACACCGTTGCCTTTCGATGCGAAATCCCACTATGCACCGCACTCCTTTTGTTCCTGCGCCTGCTCAGTCTCCTCCCCTCCACCATCCAGTGCCCCAACATGTGTCTACAGTCCCGATGATGCGGTCTCCGCCACCTCCAGCTCCGCAGCACTCCCAGTCCTCTAGCTATGGCAATCCGTACCAGCCTGCCCCTGCGCAGGGCGGCAGCGGCACATTTGCACCTGGCTTTGGCGGGTTCATTTCAGATCCCACAGCGCAAATGGGTTTCCAGGTGGGCAAGAGTGCTGTGATGGCAGGACAGGAATATATGGAACAAAATGTATGGTTGTTCTGCTGAGAGATCATCAAACCCAGACCTCCTCCGCTCACACTTAATCACTGAGCTTGAGCTTGCCCATCTAACTACCCAATTTAATAGTTAAACCGTTATGTCTCGATTCCAGCCTTAAAACACTATTTCAACGTTTCGAATTCATATGTACTCAAAAAAATCACACTTGTCCTTTTCCCATGGCGACATAAACCGTGGTCCCGGCAGCAGGCACGATTAAATGCTGTACAGCCTAGTGTAAATGGCCAAATCACGCAAACCCAGTACACCTCGATATATCTCCCTCCTCGGGACGATCTCAATTCGCCGGATATGTACATTCCTGCCATGGCGTTGTTGACTTATATTATCTTGTCGACTGCTCTAGCAGGTCTACGCGGCGTCTTCCACCCCGAGCTTTTAGGCTCTATCACCACGACCGCCCTTGCGGTAGTCATTTTCGAAATCCTCTGTCTCAAAATTGCGATGTATATTCTTAGCATCAGCAATGATTCACAGCTCCTTGACCTGGTCGCCTATTCCGGCTATAAATTTGTCGGCATCATCGTGACGCTCGTCTCATCAGAAATTCTCACACCAGGACAAGGGACCAGTAGCTGGGTTGGCTGGACCGTATTTACTTACACATTTCTTGCTAACGCCTTCTTCCTCGTGAGTTCCCATGTTTAGTGAAACTTTGCTCCATCATATGTTTCCATACTAACCTAACTCATTCCAGCTGCGATCCCTGAAATACGTTCTTCTACCGGATTCCTCTGGCGACTCCCCGATGCGTGGAGGCACCATGCCCACCGTTGCACGCTCACAGCGCAATCGACGCACGCAATTCCTATTCATCTACTCGTACATCGTCCAATTTATCTTCATGTGGGTCCTCAGTCGGGAAGATCCAGTTGCATCGGCCGTGGTGTCCAAAGTTGGAGGGAATAGCAAGGCGTCATAACAACATCCACAGCTTTCCCCACGTTCATATGCACTTCATTATCATATTCAATGTGAGACAGCAATGAGCAGCGACGAAAACGGATATGGTCTAGGGAGTATCTCGCCCTCCGGAACCTAGCCACTGCGCCATTTTTCTGATTCCCCTTTCATCTTTGGGAACTGTCCCTCTTTTATCGAGCGCTTTTCTCCCTTTTTCTTCCTTGTTATATCTGTCATTTTCACATTTGCGTATCTCTTTTCTTTCCCTTCTACGTTTTCTTTCATATTTTGTTAATGCTAGCAGCTTTTGGTTTCACATTATTATGAGATCGTGACCGGGGCTAATGTTTTTGTCTACTTATATATTTCTTATTTATTTATCCAGGCTAGGGGGTGCGGGAGTAATTCTTCTCGTACAAGCAAAAAAAAATACGGAATGTGTAAATTTAATCGTTCTAGGGCGCTTCTTTCTCGTCTTTGGTGTTTCGTTGTTGATCAGCTTTGAGAGATATCCAGCGCATATTCCTATACATTCCTAACGGAAATACTACGAGAGATCGATTATTCTGAAAGCCTTTACTGCGTTGACAAGGAATTTTCTTTGAAAATCACTTGAAACAGAGTCAGATAATGAATATGGATATAAAACAGTGCAATAATACAACAAAAACGAAAAGAAGAACGGCAACCTCGTCAAAATACGCCTATTAAACATAACGCAATCTCATAATCAAGCCTTCACAACCTATGACATGTTTTATATACACAACAAGCTGGAAACAGCCCCTGAAATCCTGTCTTGGCAAAGGAAATCCACTCTGATTACGGGCATGTGAAATAACCAACTTCAAGTAGCCTTTCCAAGTGATCCCCTGTCAGTAGAATAGGAAGTAACAGAGTAAATAATATAAATGGAGGATGACAAAAAAGGAAAGGAAAAGAGAAAGAAAGAATCAGCCTCATAATCAAGCAGCTTCACAGTCTTGTCAGATACTTTGATAATCAGAGTGTCTGACCTATAAAAGCCGTAGGCAACCCAGGATATAGGGAATTACGAGAACCTTGAAACAGGATAGGCGGAGACAACTTTGCGAAAAGGCAACCCACTACGTCGTAAAGTCAATGGGGGTCGTGCCAAAAATCAAGCGGTATCACCTATTAACCTCCGCGAGAAAGTATATAGGCAGAAGCATAACACCAAACTCATCAGCCCATTGCTGGATATCGGAATATAAAACAGTGCGAATACCACTCATCCTCAGGCATTCTTTTAAATATCCCACTGCATCCTCCAGATCGTCAACGGTGTATGTGCAATAGTTGGTAGCCAGAAAGTCAATCTGGCAACAGAAGGTAAAGGTCCATGGCGGGACCAAGACAGTGAGCCGTCCTTTCCTGTAAATCGCTTCTTTCTGGCGGATCGCCTCGTCAGTCAAACGTTCCCGGACACATGGCCGAAAGCGTAGATCTGATAAGATGTTGGCACCATGAAATCCTTACATCTGCATGGCTTCGTAGACGGCATCACTGAGTACATCAGCCTCTTCGCCCGAGATCCGGTAGTTGAAAAACGTAATGTAATTAGTGCTATCTAGGATGTCAAGGCGGACAACATCCACGACATCTCCAGAGGCTATTATGATGATATCCACGCTGTGCTGAGCAAGGCATTCGGCAATGATGCGAAAAGCGGCCAATAGTCTTCTTTTCGAGAAATATGGTTGCTCATGGGTATGTATCAACGCTTCCGATGATCCGGGTGGCCTTGAATAGCTCCGCCGTGATTGGGGATTGCGCGATGGAGGTAAAAGGTCGTATAGAGGCGAGCACGCCGAGGTATATGGGGGCGGAGGCTCCCTTGAAGCGTATGAGGGCGGGCTCGATTGCCTCATACGGGAATTAATCAAAGAAGAGAAATTGCACCCTATAAAGATAATCGCGGTGGAACGAAAAATAAAGCTTGCTTTTTAAGTTGTTCTGCTAATATGTAAACCCATGTGATAAAATCAAAAGTGTGTTGGTAAGGAAAATGAACTACAATGTTAAAGTATTCGAAGCCGTTCCCTTTTAAATATCGTCAATACACCGGGGTCGAATCCCTTCACTGCCTGCCAGAAATCACCAGCCAGAAATCGAAACATGATATTTTTTTGCGGAATATAGTCGTTCTGTCAGTAGAGCAATCAAGCCCGCTGAAAGTTGTAAACATTGCTCGTAAATATCTAAATAGCCATGCTTATCGGCTTACTCCTTTCATCATCTCGGAATCCACCAACAATCGCCGCATTTACAAGCCAAGTTGAACGCGCAGTTCTCTTAGGAACGACCATCCAGCATAAACATACATGGAACAAACAGAGCAATTGCATGAGCTTTTCATTGCATATGGCCATATCATCAAATGCCCTCAGAGCTCTATCAAGGCGCACTTGTTCGACATCGTAGGCAGCATGGATATGGCCGTGTAGTATAGGCTTCCTTTGCAGCCGCCAAAGCTTGTTCATGAGGAACTCACCATCAGATGAGTCTAGGTCTAAATGTCCCTTTGTAGGCACATGAGTTATCAAAATATCCGTATTAGCAGGCATGGTTTCTTCCAGTCGTCCAGCTTACGGGGGTGGCGGAATTTGCCCAGTTGCCATTTCGTGGTGACATAGATCTCCGGTAAAGCTTCACGTCGCGATCGTGTGCGCATTTCAGAGTGACAGGACTGTTTTGAAGATAAATAACATCGCCCCAGCAAATATCCCGTGCATGCGATAAGTAAGGAGATCCATACGCCTCATCAAGAATGACATTATGGTTGCCAGCAATGGCAACTTATGTCGATGGGGCTAACGATTAAGCCAGACCGCCGTCTGAATTTCGAAGGGAGAGCCTAACTGGAATGCCTGGTCAGAATTCCTCTCCCATCCAGCTCATTTCCTCGCAAAGAACCTTTAACAAGCTGCATAAGAGTACAGCAATAACACCTGCAAAACCTTTGTCACCACTAACAGTCACCTGTATGTCCGACACCCACAACTGCCATATCGACTTATCTGATGGCGACATTTTGTCCATGGTGGTTATTTGACCCTGACTTTTTGCGGTGCAGGACTGAATAGATGTTAGACATCAAGGTGTTAAGAATTGAACTTGGAACTCATGGTACTAAGGATATCCTTTTTAGCCTACATGGGTGTAGAAGCCAATTTCACAGTAGCGGCCGCCATTGCGGTGGCCAAACATGCCTGACAGCGATTCGGGAAATGTACTGGTTCGATGAGAAGAAAGAAACAGTATTTTCAATCCAAGTACGGAGTACAGTAGTATCAGAAGCGGGACGAACGGTTTCTGGCAGGTGGGCGAAATATATGTCTAAGTGCAGCCTGCATTTGAGTTTCTCTCGTTGAGAAACAAGTTTTTTCAGCGGTGACGGGCCGGGATGGTTATGTGTCAAAGGGACTGGGCTGAGGAAAGCCATGTTTCTGGCCTAATGCAAGTCACTAGGATTTTCTAGAGTGGAGACTGCTGCCTGCTATATCTCCAGCTACCTACAATTTTGATCATCTCTGTGTTTCCCATAACTGAGAGCTGGACTTCCGTTCTTTCAAATTATATTAGGAGCTCATGAGGCGTTGAAGTCTCTGAAAGGTCACGTGATGGTCATCCCCTTATTAATTTCCCCTGAATTGGAACATATTAACAGATCAAAAAAAAATCTAGGTTTGTTTGTACATGTACATACATGTAGATAACTTCTAAAAGTTACCGCTTAAGCGCAGTTTGGAAAGAAAAAGAACGGCATTCTACCCCAATTTAGAACACCCTCTCAAGCCTCCTTAATAACTCCTGTCCAGATAGATATCTTTGTGTTGCACACACATTTACCCCAGTATTTATAATTGCACAACAAACACCGCTCACGCCATCCAAAAAAAGAGAAGCTCCACCAAGCCAGATTGACACTCCTGACTTCCCGTTAACATCCAAAATTCTATGCTAAAAAACAAATAAGAAAAACAAGAGGGAGAAGTAGAAAAGCAGGCGACAACAGGAAAGCGGCGGAATGGGAAAAAGAAATATATCAAGAAATATATAAGAAATAAAAAAAATGAAAAGAAAAGTTCAAACAACCGATCACAAGGTGCTCGTCGCATATCGATCAACAAGCGAATCATCGTAATACCACGCCAAATTCGGTGCCGGCACCGCATGAGCATAGTGATGCATATCCGTCGGTGGCGGCAGTGGAGGTGGTGTCATGTGGGACCACACATATGGGTCTATTACCATTTCCGGGCCGCAGGTGCTTGTTGTAACGGGAGGCCCAGCCAGCATATTCCCGAGTTGTTCGCTAGCAATGGCAGTCCCGGTCATCATTCCTGTGCTCGCTGATGTTACCCAAGCTGATGTTTGCTGCACTCTTTGTTGCTGCTGCTGTTGCTGTTGCTGTTGCTGCTGCTGCTGGTGATGGTGGTGGTGGTGTTGGTGCTGGATGGGGGTGGAAGCGTTGGAGTAGAGATCGTGCTCAGCGTCGTCGACAGTAGCATCCCGTTGCAACTTTTGATGCAATGATCTTACTATCTGTGATCCCTTTGCAGCTATTGGGGAATGATGCGCCATTCCGTTCAGGAAATGTAAGCCCTCCAGGAACGCAGCATTGGTAGGGCCTTCGAGCTCAGAGTTTTCTGTAAAGGCTGCAAGTCCCTGGCGCAACAAGCGGACGTATGCTCGTCTATTCCTTCGAAGGCCCCTAAGGCACAGGCCCAGGACGACAGATGCTTCCAGTGCTATTAAGTTGACCAGAAAATACCTTTTGCAACCACCAAGTAGCATCTCTGCGAATCGTATCGTTGATCGTATAGTATCCGTGGTGTATTCAATCAGTTTCTTTTGAAGTTTGAAAGCCGCCTTTTGCTCTTTGATGGATGCTAGGTCGGTAAAATTTGGGTCGTGCAGCATTCCTGTGAAAGGACGATGAGTCGTGGCAAGAGCTCCAATGATTACTACGCGAAGTTCTTCACGTTTTAGGGGAATACAGGGAAGAACCCTGTCAAACTGTTCATCGAAGTCTGAAAGGCTGTATGCCGGAGGTAGTGTAGATATAATTTCGGTTTCAATACTTTCAGCAACGGCTGATACCGAAGCCGGGCTTGGAACCTTACACTGTTGTTCTTCAGAGTTGTTGTGAGAGCTAAGCATTCTCGCGAGTTGCATTTGAATAATTCTATTGGTGAAGGCCGTAGGGGCGCCAGGTACGGATGGTGCTGCAGGGAGGGCGTCGCGAGGAAGTTTGACGTAACAATACACGTCCGGGATGAGAGGCCAGTGCCCTTGGAGTACTGACATCAATCTATACATAGGGTATTTAGCTTAAGCTCAAAAATTAATTGCTGCAGTTTTAACGAGGTAAATAGGGTAAATAGGGTCCACTGTGCATACTTATCCCACATGTATATGGTACCAAAAATTCGCTTCCTCATTTCCATTTCAAATTCAGAAACTTTGACTCTTGGATGCTCCAAATGTAGTTCTAATATGTGCGCCTCTTTCACGACATCCACAAGGACAATCCAGCTTTCCCTGAGGCTCGACTCGTTGGTGAGATATGACGCATAGTAGAACATGTGTTGTATTGTGGTTAAGGAAGTTTGCCTTGGCCGAAAGGAATCGAGAATGCTTGCTGTATTTTGGCACCGGTCTTCTAATTCCTTCAAGCTGCATTGGAATGTTCTTTCGTGAGGGTAATTTGGATGGGGGAGTAGTTGTACACTACATAGACACAGTCTGAGGATCAAAATGCCAAACTGAATGTCTTCGCTTTCTTGGTAGGCTAGCTGCGACCACCATGAAGTATATCTCTCCATAAAAGTTGGCGGATAGATCATTTCATAGATCCAATTTACTTCCTGCAAAAAGTACTGAATAAGGAAGTCAACAACATGCCTCTCTGGAAACAGTTCAAGTACAGCATCCTGATTTCGTCGTGGGTCATTAGATACGCTGCCTGTACCAGATGGATGAAAGAAAAGGCTGTCCGAGGGCCTATAATGGTTCTATCAGTCATCATTGAAAGTAAAATAAACCGCCATAATAATAAAGTAAACTGGGTAGCGTACGATGTTCCCAGAACCTCCCGGGCAAGGTGGCTGGCGCCCCCGGCCATGTAGCCCAGGCTTTCTAGAATTTCGGAGTCGCTCTGCTCGACGTATTCGTCTGCCATCTCTGTTAGAAAAATATGCTCAGAGGGCCAAATCAAACGAAACGAACCACTGTTTGACGAACTTGGAGGTGAAAGTTCCCCGGGTCCCCTATTCGCTGACGCGGTACATCTCTTGACAGTATGGTCGTAGCGACAAAGATGAGCTCTTGAGCCAGCGCAGTTATTGCATGGCCAATTTCTATTACACTGGGAATTGGTGAGCAGTGTTCGGTGCATTTTGCGATGTAAAAGTCTGGTGGAGACTGAGTATATGCACATACTTTTTGCTTCCTTCGACTGCATTCAGAACATGAGCGGACTAGTCTTCTCCGACTACCTTTGCGCGAAGGGGTATCGGGTAACTGGGACCTCCGCATCCTGACGTTCTTGTTTACTGTAATTTTCTTTAACGAGGCAGCAGCAGCAGGAATCGCCATTTAAATAAAAAACTTCGGAAAGTAAATAAGTATATAAGCATAAGACAGGGCCCCCTTTTCCATCTTAAATATCATGATTTAGTTTAGTAGAGCTGCCGAACAATACCCCGTACGCAGCAGTGTAAGGGTTCTGTTTAATAGCCTTGTTTCTAGTTTCGAGCCAGGGAGGGAGTTCGCTAGCCAACTGGTAACATCACTAAAAATATCACACAAGGAGTAGTTTCTTAGCCTCAAGCTAGTTTAATGCTTGGCACAATTAGAGCTGGGACCCCTGGACAAACAACCTTGGAAGCCCATTCTAGTGCGATTTTGGAGAAACGGTGGTGAGGGCACTGGGCGATACTAATGTTCCATGGTGCCGAAAATGGTCGGACAAGGGCCTGTAGGGCTCGTCGAGGTTCAGGGTCCAAGGCCCATTGGAATGCAGACAGAATTTAATTGATAAGAGGGAGGGGTATTTTGTAATTTTCGATTCATTAGTTGTGTCCAAAGGGATGAGTTGAGTGTTGTCTCTGTTGGAGTCCCTTGGTTGGGAATTTTAAGCCACGAAGCCACGATCAGATCTCCGCTGCGGTCTTTTCTTAAAATGGAACTTCAGGCTAACTGGACACCAATGTGCACGACACATCAGCCAACATCAAAATGATTTTTTTATGATTGAACCTTACATAGGTACCTAGATAGCCAGGCTAGCTATTTCAGGATTGGCTTCAGCTCATTAGCAATAAAGCTCATTTTGTTCAGTGCTCAGGTGGTTTTTGAACTAACAGAACGCCCCATCCCACCTTTGTGGCCTCGGAGGGTCCGACATCATCCATGGGGATTCCCCAAGCACACAGCAATATCAACTGTTTTTTCGCCCCCATTGTTTTCACCAAATGAACATATCTTTGCTCTCTTTCCCCCCTCTTTTAGCTCAATTGAAAGACTACACGGGTGCGAAACATTACGTGGATAACCATGGTTTGTTTTCCCCTTTAGGACACCGACTACCCAACGGTTTCAAACAGTCTACGCGTTCTAGTGTGCCGTGAATGATCGCAGCTGAGGGAAAAGGATGCGATATGTCAAGGGCACCCCTCCTATAAGATTCACCGGTTTCAGGAGCCGGCTTTTTTCCGCTAAGGACAATGCATATCAAAGACTTGAAGCATCTAGCTGGCGTTCCTTGGAAAGGTGGGGAAGATGGCTGGGCTTCTTGAGCTTTGGGTCCCGGGATCATTCGAGAAGCACTCCCGGACGAACTCCGCTAACATCTAGCTCCACGATAAGGCCTTAATTAATCGGCCGATCATCGAGGCTGACGAGGTTCAGAAACTTGTCACGCAGAAGCAAATCTGCAAGACTTTGGAGCAAGACGCTGATCACTGGTAACTCCGAATATCCAATCGCTCGTGCATACTTGCGCAGGCGCGTTAGTTATCGACTTCATCAGTGCCGCCTTCCTTGCGCTTCTTGGAAAACGGAGACACGATTAAAAGTGTCAGCCCAGCCCCATAGGTCCAGGTTCCTGAAGGCCAAAATGGGCGAAGTGCTGCTGTGTAGATCAAGTAAACTATTTTAATCCCCGACGCAGAACGCATCGATCAGTCTAGGGTGGGATTTATTACCAATCCCATGGGCTTGTATGATTCCGCAGCTCCCTGCTGAGATAACGTCCTACATAGGTGGTTAGTAACGTCACCTCCAGCCTCCAGGCAGTAATTTGGTCGTGACTTTTTCAGCTGGAGATCACTATAAAGCCACCAAGTGTTTCATCGATGGCGGGTCTGAGGTTTGATCTGATCCGTTAAAGTTTAAAATTTGGACTGCAAAAAGAAAAAGAAAAAAAGAAAAGGACTGCGGTTTGGAATCTGATATTGTTAACTACAGGGGGCTGTCATCCTGATGCTCATAGGCGTTCTCTGGTGCCGATCGCAGGAAATAATTTTCATTTCATGTGCCTTTCGAATACTATTCACAACTTCGACGCCCTAGAGTCCGTGGAGAAGGCCGTAGACAGGCCAGAATTATTCGGTCATGGTTGAAAAGTGAGCGAGCCAGGCAAACCCTGGAGGCCGCTAAACTCAAAATCAGCAAGGGCAGCAAAGGTGGAAGCTACTAGTAAATCACAGGGTTACATACCAGGAGATATTGTTTTTTAATTACGCTGCGTATTCATTCAAGGTTGATTGTAAAATAAAATAGAGCGTATTGATCGACCAGGCAGCGAGTCTGCTATTATTCTTGATTTTGGGGAGGTGAAAGAAACAGAGTTTATTCGGGGCGCCCTACTTTCTTCGACCATGCGTGAGGTCGAACACAAAGTATGTGGGAAATGGCGGTTAATTGGCGGGGAACTCCGAGAATGACCACATAATCAGGAGGAAAAGGCGTGGCGCAAATGATCTATCACACACCTGAGGGTACATGTATGTTACGTGCATTACAAACAAGGGTTGGCGTTGTTGGGTGGGTCGTAAGGCCTTCCAGCACCGTCCCCACTGATTGGAAATAGGAAAAGGGAGAAGGAAAAAGAAACGGGAAGGAAAAGAAGGAAAAGAAAGGAAAGGAAAAGAACAGTTCTAGCGTATTCTTCGGTGTGCGTCGTTTTAGCTTTCTCATCATTCAAGAGGTTCTGTTCATCCAACCCGTTCGGGGATATTCAGATAAGCACCCCTGCAGAGTCTCTTGATTCGCCAAATTAACAACCTGCATGTATTTATCAACTTTAACGGCGATATTATTTCTTGTCGTCCATTCTGCATCCATGGTACGGACTAGAGGGCAGCGAATATGATGATAGCTTCCAAGCTGGCCTGGTAGGAAACGTTGATCATGCGGGGTCCACATATATGTAATCCCTTGCAATGTCTATCGTGTACCCTGTCGGAAGCAAGCGGAAAAGCTTCACTGGTGGAAAATAAAACTCGCTGCCCTATTAAAATAGAAATGTTAGATCCATCAGAAGATGCCCAACGCTTTCGCAAGATCAGCATCTTAGTAAACAGATCGCTGATTTTTGGCGCAATTTTCTTTTCTTTTGTCTTCTTTTTTTTCCTTTTCTTTCGTTTTTTCTTCTTTTTTCTTTTTTCTTTTTGTGAAAATGCAAAAAGGGAAAAAGAAGATGGTAAAGTAAGCTTGCAGATCATCATGTCATAGGTGTTGCTCTTAACGTCATCCAACTAGGGTCTCTTTTTTCGGCGGGCGATAGAAGGAGGCGTGGGAAAGGAGTTACTGCTGCGTACGGGGGGATCGTTTGTTTTTCTTGTTGGATTTTGTGATCAGTCGCCCTCAGCAATCTCACCGCTTCATAGACGATTATTCCACGATAATCCCAAGTCAATAGTTCCAATCTGGGAATCCACGTGTACGGGCTCGGAGTAACCTTCTCGCAGGAATCGGAAGCTCGCTCTTGGATTTAGGTTCAAAGGCTGTGTCACATTCAAACTCGGAGGAAGTTCACGTTTCGGTCCCGAAACGTGTGCCGCAGGACCGCAGGACCGCAGGACCGCAGCATGTGGCGGATTTGCTAGGCTACTTGTGCGGTGTGGCCCACACAGAGGATCACCCAAGTGGCTGGCACTATCGGGGATCGATTCCCAAAGTTAGGGCTGTTTGAAACATGGATTTATCTCGTTGCCTAAGAGCTGAAAGACGCTGGTGACCCATTTTCAAATCAAAATGATATTCAATTCGGAAAACAAATATATCTTCGTTAACAAGAGCTGACGGCTTGCGACCATGCCCTGGGCGCTGCGACGGACACGCGGTTGGAGGCGTATAGTTGGGAAGAAGCGAATATATATACGGACGTACGGTCAGATATTATTGTTGTTTGAAGCCACGTTTGCTGACGGAGGGATTTCGAGGTGGAAGCCACATAGTTAGTTACGGGACCCCCGACCAGGACAAAGTCGACATGCTGGCTGCTGCGAGCAAATGTATATATTTTTTATCATCTCCTTGACGTCCCGCCGCGAGGAAATAGACCAAAAACCGTAGAATATAAACGGGACTCGGTGTGAAGTACTGCGTACCAGAACCAAGAAAAGGGTAAAAAGATAACTCCCAGATTCTTCAAGCTCTGCGGGAAGCTGTCATTCTTTAAATAAAACCGCTTCGACTGCCCTCGTATTGCAATAGAAAACTCAGCGCGGCGGATGGATGCGACGAAACGCATAAACGAGGTTTCTAATTGCTGATCGCGAGCCCTATCCGAGGCTACCTCCGCCTCGTCCCGCAGACCATTTTTCCTCACGGGTCTGCCGAGATGTTTAAAGTTCGATTACCACGGTTCTACGGCGATTAAATCAGCAAATAAATAGAAACTTCGAATTATACAGGGTTTAACTTAAAGTTGAACTCGAAGTAATTCGCTAAACGCGATACACAATTGGCGAGGCCCGTTTCTTGTTCGTTTCCATGTGTGACCCTAAAATGATCAACATATAGTGAAAATGGCTGCTCGGCATGCCAGAAATGCTGCGGAGCAACATCGGAGTCGGAGTTGTTTTGGGTGTGTTAACCGAGAGCTAACGCAATATGATAATGGATATGCAATGCCCAATCATCATTCTGCTGTATTGAGTTTGCCAATCAGCTAACTAGGTAGGTATGTATGTAGGTACTCCGTAGATAGGTAGGTAAATACACACATCCTGGGACTTTTCAACGTCGCAGCAGCAATAATACTGCTAATGCATGTCTGCAAAAGCCTGGCAACAACAACAACCCCCTTTTTTTTACCGGAATAATAATAAATTCTTTTCTTATAAAGAATTGATTAGTACGGTGTACATATAATCAAAGTAGGTATCTCATTATTTCATTTAATAGTAATATCACGCTAAAGAAGACACTCTAGTTTATATAGAGAAAATTATATATAAAAAATGTTTCTCCATCAATTCTCTATTATTATAAAAAAGGACAATATCAATGCTGTTACATAATTTCATTTAGAGAACAATGGGCGCTGGAAAGCATCAGTTTCGATGTAAAAAGAGGGGTGGTTACCGGACCTTTTTGGACACCCGATGTAACACATCTATGCGGCGCGCGTTCGAGGAACATGGCAATATCAAGACCCACATGAAGCTAGTTTATTAATATTTGGAGACCAAGCTAAAAAATATGTTCGGAGAATAGTTTATCTTAAACCAGACTCTTTCCACCATCCCTGGATCTGGAGGCGTCGAGTTTCCAAATGCGGGCACCAGGATCCATAGCCTCAGTCTTCAGATACCATAACAAGGTTCGGGTTGAATGAGGCAAAGCCGCCCCTGGCCTCAAGCATGATATTCCCCTGCCACAGGGTTATCCTTGCCCAATACTGGTATGCGCTGCTCTCCATCATACACATCGGTCTTCTATTGGCTCTGGCTGAGAGGTAAAACAACACGGGCCTCGAATAGATAAGTGAAAACTCCCTCTAGTTGCGACTATCGCGGGATGCTCTTCCAGCCGTCATGACAGTACCAATATCAGACGGCTGTTTAAGCGTTGTTGGTTGGGCACGCACCACCAAAAGAACAGATACCACCACACGGTTTCATACCCCTCTCTGCCAGATTCCAAGGTCTGGTATTTTTTGCACGCAACAAAAGGATGGCCGCTCCGCACTGAGGCGGGCAATGGCTCCTGGTTCCCCATTTCCGTAACGGATAGTCAAGGTTGGTTGAGGTGTGGTGGGATGCCACCGAATGAAATTAGGTGAACTTATGCCTCCAAGCGGCATATTTATATTTGTTGTTTTTCAGTTGACCCAGAGTGTACTGTATGCATTGTTTGTGCTGTCCGCACTGTCCAGCTTAGCGATCACAGGGACGACGAGCGGGTACTATCCGAAATCTATCTTTATCGAGAGCCTGCTCCCTGCTAAACGGATGCTGACACAAATTGGAATGTACTAGGGATGTCGACTAGAATAGAACCGGGAGATTCCACGAGTAACCATGGATATTGCAATATATCAAGAGAATTAAGACTTTGATCTCCACCAAATTGTATTAGGTAGGCTGCCTTGGGCTGCACTAGTATCAAACAAGGAGTTGGGTTCCAACCAATTTTATTCAACCCATCAGTGCTTCAAGAAAATCTCTCTTGAAGATTGAATATGAGGAAGTTTCGAAGTTATAGCTGAGATCAAGGGAGAAAAATCGACTAAATGAAACCTGGGTTTTATTCCTCAAGCTGTTCTGTTTTTGTTCAGAATTTGATATCGCTGGCTGGTGAAAACGCTAGGCTGCAGTAGGAATAGCCTCTTGGGTCCCCATGTTGGAGGTTTTGGATTCCTCGACGTCACCGACATGTTCGATGTCTGATAACCAAGTTTTTTCGTGTTGGCAAAAGAGGCCTGCGGGAGTCGCTATACAACATCGGTTTTAAACTAGTGATAAGATGCGGGTTTGGCGGGTTTGACGGGTTTGACGGGACACATACCTTCAGGGAGTCGGCTTTGGGACTCTTCGGATATTCAATAGACGCTGAGGACTATGGTTCAGCTTTGACAGTCACCGTCTGACACATCCAAGACTATGTTTCCAAGTCGACGCCTAGCAACTGTAGGCTAATTCATAATTACTAGTAATGTACTCCGTACCTTGAACAGAGTTTACTTCGCACCTGAGAGTGGGCTAAGCCTGGGTACTACTGATTCGAATTACAACAACTCTTTTTTAAGGGCCGAGGTGCAGTCACCAACCGTCACTCACATCACTTGTGCTCTGGAGAATGGAATAGCTGACGCTAGGGATATATGTTTTTGTTATAAAAAATTAAATAAAACATTCGCCCAACCCCGCTTAGTTTCACGGGGATTTTCATCTAGATTTTGTACGGAGTACTAATATTTCAATTGCAAATATCAAACAGGAAGCATATTTCTACTCGGATAAGCAGAAAAAGTGGATGGAAAATCGACCCCATTCGCGCGCCTAGGAATACTAGTACTCCCATCCAATGTTGATATTACGTCCTCAAGCTTTCCCAAATTTTTACTTAAAAGAGAAATCAGTGCATAAAGCACCTCTACTTGAACAAAGGACTAATACGGTGACGCATAATGTCCTCCCAATTGGGGGGTCAGGATCGATAAACAAGTTAAAAGCTACTGTTGGATGCAATGATTCGCTATTTCACGCCTATGGCATGGCGTTTCAGCGTCTGAATCTCTGAGGGCTGTTTTACGCCCAGAAGTTCCACGGGTCGACGTCATCGTGACATTTTTGATATCAACCTCAACCTTTTGGGTTAACCCTCACCAAAGAGTAGGAAGGAGTATGACGTCGTGTCCTACCATGCCGCCGAAACAAGTTAAATCTATTATATTCCTCTGCTTTCCCCCTTTCAGAGAGTCGGATCGAAATTCTTTTTTTTCTTCTTCCGAAGACGTTTACTGATCGAATCTTGAAAAGTACCTAAGTACGTGACGCTCTTATCTAATCGCCCGTCATGGCTAGCAAAACTGCAGAAGGGCTCCGGAAGATCAGAAATCTAGTGGAAAACATGCAACCAGGCGAACAAAAGATCGCAGACCTCGCCCGCGATACCACTGATGTTCACGGGTCCACTCCATTCACCACCGACCATGGGGTCAAAGTTAGCGATACGGACAATTGGCTTAGGTTTGCATCCGAAAATCAAACCGGTCCAGCTCTTTTGGAGGATCAGATTGCTCGTGAAAAGGTCTTTGCAGCCTTCCCTTTGTGTCACGTTTCTTTCAGGTGTTTCCGAGCAACCCGTGCTAACTAACGGATTAGATCCATCGTTTTGACCACGAAAGAATCCCGGAACGTGTGGTGCATGCTCGAGGAACAGGTGCCTTTGGGCACTTCAAGCTTTTCGAGAGCGCAGAAGACGTGACTTCCGCTGGAGTGTTAACTGATACTTCACGGACTACTCCGGTTTTCGTTCGGTTTTCCACCGTCCAGGGTAGCAAAGGCAGTTTCGACACTGTCCGTGATGTCCGAGGTTTCGCTACCAAATTCTATACGGAAGAAGGCAACTGGGATCTTGTTGGCAATAACATTCCTGTATTTTTCATCCAGGATGCCGTGAAGTTCCCTGACATAAGTAAGTATTGAATACATTATTTCTCTCTAGGTAATTTGGTATTGATCATTCTATACCTCGACATCAGTTCACGCTGTGAAGCCCGAACCTCATAACGAAGTTCCTCAGGGGCAAACCGCCCATAATAACTTCTGGGACTTCGTTTATATGCACCCTGAAGCCACCCATATGTTCATGTGGGCTATGTCAGACAGGGCTATCCCACGATCATATCGCATGATGCAAGGATTTGGTGTCAATACTTTTGTTCTTGTGAATAAGCAAGGGAAACGGCATTTCGTTAAGTTTCACTGGATGCCAGAACTTGGGGTCCACTCGCTCGTACCCGACGAAACATTCAAACTCGGTGGTCAAGACCCAGACTTCCACCGTAAAGATCTAATGGAGGCAATCGACAACAAGGTATACCCGAAATGGAAGTTTGGAATCCAGGTTCTTCCTGAAGAGAAGGAGCACGATTTCGATTTCGATATCCTTGATTCGACTAAGATTTGGCCGGAGAGCCTGGTGCCTGTTCGATATATTGGAGAGATGGAACTCAACCGCAATATTGACGAGTTCTTCCCACAGACAGAACAGGTTGCCTTCTGTACCGGCCATATCGTCCCCGGAATTGAATTCTCCGATGATCCTCTTCTCCAGGGACGTAACTTCTCCTATTTTGATACTCAAATCTCGCGACTCGGTGCCAACTGGGAAGAGCTCCCCATTAACCGTCCAGTGTGTCCTGTCATGAATCACAACAGAGACGGTGCAATGCGCCACAAGATAACCCAAGGAACCGTAAACTATTGGCCCAACCGCTTCGAAGCTTGCCCACCCACGAAGCCCGAGGATGGCGGCTTCGTCACCTACCCTCAAAAGGCAACACCGAGTATCAAAGCTAGGATGCTTAGCAGTAAGTTCCGCGAGCACATCAACCAAGCGCAATTATTCTACAACTCTCTCTCCGAATACGAACAACTCCATATCCAGAATGCTTTCTGCTTCGAGCTAGACCACTGCGACGACCCCATTGTCTACAACAGACTTGTCGAGCGCCTTGCTGAAATCGACCTTCCCCTCGCTCAAGCCGTTGCAGTCAAAGTCGGCGCGCCGACCCCACAAAAGTCCGGACGCGCCAACTTAGGCCATAAGACCATTAACCTAAGCCAAAAATACATCAACGACCGCCAGCTGTCCACCCCTACAATTAAGGGCCGAAAGATAGCCATCCTGATCGGTGACGGCTACGACTCTGTCGCGTTCGCCACGGTCAAAGCTGCAGTGGGTGCCATGAACGCCCTGCCCATCATAATCGGCACGAAGCGACAAGCCATCTTTGCCGACAATGAGGACAGGGCTAGCGGCAAGGGCGTGGTTCCGGATCACAATTACATCGGCCAGCGCTCCACGCTCTTCGATGCCACTTTCATTCCTGGAGGCTCGCATATCAAGGAATTGGGTGAGCTGGGCGCCATCCGGCACTGGATTACCGAGCAATTCGGACACTGCAAGGCCATTGGTGCCACGGGCGAGGCTGTCAATCTTGTCGCGCAGGTTCTGAACAATCTGCCTGGTCTGGAAGTTGCATCAGCCTCGTCAGGGCATCCGGTCGAATGGTATGGCGTTGTCACGTCGAGTAAGCTGCATGAGCCCCACAGTTTGACAGAAGGGATCAAGTTGTTCCCTGAGGCGAGAGATTTCTTGGGCAAGTTTTTGTATCAAGTTTCGCAGCATAGGAATTATCAGCGGGAGATGGCAGGGTTGTCGGACAAGGTTCCGTTCTGAGAGGAAACAGGACAAGGAGTTTGAGTGATTGGGAAGCATTCCCTGCTAATGTGATGAAAGTTGGATTAATGATGGAGGGAGAAATGCTCAGGTCCGAAAGGAAACAGTGCTGGAACATGCACGAGAAGGATGTTGAAAAGAAAAGTCTAGGTTTTAATTTTTGCTTATATGGATTCCTGCGACGATGAAATGATTTTGATTGACACCTAATTTCAGCAATGTTTTCAGAATTTAACATAATCTTCAAACCTTAAAAAATGACATGATTGTTCATGAAATGTATGTCTATATGGGTTCTTGTTCGGAAATAAGTTATTCATAAAATAACCGAGGAAAATGAATTAATTAATAATTTTTCGAGTATGCTGTTGCGAAGCCACATCACTTTCTTGCATTAAATGTAGCACGCAGAAAGTACGATTCTATCCGCATATATGATGAGTTCTGCTACAACTAACTCCTGACTGAGGACTGAGGAGAGAGTTACCCGAAATTGAAGAGAAGAGCCAACTGATTTTATAACTAAATGAAACTAAAAAATATTCAGACGTAGTTACTTTATGAAAGGGTGCGCCATAAAAACATATTTGACAAGATCTCTCTAAAACAAAAAAAAAAAGAGAAGGATCAATTACAGAGTCAGAGAAATTAACGAGACTGGCATATTGGGTATATGTATAAAAGGGAACAAATGATCATCTGCAAGAGAGGAGAAAATAGAAGCATAAGTTGATGACGTACAAGAAAAGATGTTTCGCTAATTTTCAAAAGGGGAGAGAGGAAGGGATGACGTATATAAAACACAAGGGAATTGAATGTTGTGGACAAGAAAATAAAACAAAAGGAGTTTGACATTTGTATGCATCCATTGAAACATATAAGACAACCAAAAAGGAGTTGAATAAGGAAAGAAAGAGGAAAAAGCCTAGCACCAACCAACCCATTTTCCTTTCTCCTTCTCACGCCCACCTCCACACGGGCCTCCACACATCCTCTGCCTCCTCATTACTTGTCGCCATAGTCTTGCTCCTACACATACCATTCGCACTGACACTGTCGCTCCTATCACCAAAGCCACCACTCACAGCGAAACTACTATTCATATCCCCCGTGGCAGACATCACTGTCGCGGACGTGGTAAGCGGGTCCACATGGCCGCTGCTCAGTAGCAAGTTAATCGCCGCTGCAACATCCAATGATTCGCCCGTGTCTGTGCATTTCAACGCCCATTTGGCAGCAGCCTCGCTGAAACCTAGCTCCGTCACCATCTTGTGCATGGCCATATCGACTGGGTCGAGGACTTGAGAGGTGTGTGCGGGAGAGCGGCCGCGGAATATCTTCTCTTCGGCAGCGGTTTCGGGGGTGGAGAATTTTCGTTGGTGTTGTTTGGGGGCTGATGCAGGTTGGAGAGGGGAGGTGGATGATGATGCTGAGATAATTGCCACACTTGATGGCGGCGTGGGTGATTCGAGGGTGACAGTTGGTCGTGAGGGGCCATAGATGGGAACGGGGGCTGGATGTGGCTTTCTCGTATGAGGGGCGTCGGAGGTGAGGGGTGCGTTTTGGATGCTGGAATTAGTGGCTTGCGTCGTTCGTACTGTTGTATGGATCGAAGGTGGGATGGCTGTTGGTAGGGTGGGGATTGGAGGGGCGTCCCAATGGCCTTGGCCGTTACCACGGTCAAGATTCTCAATCACAGTGGAGAAATGAGAAATTGGTCTCTCTTCTATGAAATCTGTGGCCGCGGGGACCACGTCTATGTTGACAGACATGTCAGAACCTTGAGACTCCTTTCGCTTTCGGCGTAGCTCGGCGGCAAATCCGGCTTGACGTCTACGGTTGGGGTTCGTAGGCTGCGATGACATCTCTCGAGAGTATGAAAATGATGATGAGAAGTCGCGAGAGCGGCCGCGGCGTCCTGCGATGGGGCTAAGGGAATGTGGCGGGGGTGAGTAGGATTTTGGCGTCCTAGACGATGTGGGAGTTTGTATATTCGCTAATCTGGATTCGTAGACTTGAGAAACAGCTTCTTTCAAGAATAATCTTGGTGGACCACCGTGAGTTAAGTCTGGGGTTTTCCATTTCGTCCACCCATTGGCCTGTGCTCTGGAGAACAAGGTCCTAATCGGTGCATTGGGGTTGATGCTAGTGAGAGCAAGAATAGCGGACGGTCCAAGCGTGAGAAGGTATTGAGTCCAGCTTTCTATTGATATGTGTAAGCACAACTGCATCAAAAAAAAAAAAAAAACTACGAGAGAAAGTAAAATGATAGCTGCTTACCTATCAGAGATTCCTCCCTTGCAACATCACCAGATCGCCCCTCCAAGCCATCAAAGACTCCAAAATCTCGAGCCTCCTTACATTTCCCATGGAACACCTGCAAGAGGACACCAAGGCAGGTCCAAATTTCCATCATGTCGTACAGTTCCGTCGACGATAATCCTCCGTGATTGCCCTTGCTGAAGGCAGGCGGCGCGTTGAACAAAACGCTATGGACCCCCACTGGATATTGTGTGACAATGCCAGTGCCACGGCTTTCAGCCTCAGCAAGTCGACCACCATTGAGCCAGTCGGCTTGAGCAGTGATATCATCTTCTCTCTCCTTTCCGCAGCCAAATAACTTGCAGAAAGTCCACACCCTCCAGAACGCTTCATCAACCTCCGCGCAACGAGCCTCGTCCAACCCTGCCAATGCTCTGGCTGTATCGGGGCGTAGGAAGCTCTCGCAACGGACAAGGATGAGGGATTTCAAAACGACCATGGTGTACAGGTCTCGCGTGTAATGTTGTATGTATAGATTCGGCGTGTATTCTGGAACAGGCATGTCGATGTCTCCCGCTTCATCGCCCTCGGTCTCCCAAGGCGGGCATATCTCGCGCAGTTCCCATGCAGCGGGGGACATCCGGAACAAAGTATCCTTTATAAGCGTCAATGAATGTTCTCTAAAAACACAGTAGAAGGCCTTGTTGATGACTGCAAGATTAAACAAGTCCTCAAGGTTGTCGATTTTCTGCATGATCTGGTAGAAAATGCTCTTTGCTACCTCGCTGGGGATCGCTTGGCTGAGTATGCCTTTTGACCCCACATGTTCGCTGATGGGAGACGACTGGCTGCCATCGAGCTCGAAAATAAGCGGAGGTATTCTTGCTGCGCTATCATTATCGTTGTTATTGTAAGAATAATAATTTTGCGGGGGTTCCGGCTGCCCTGGATCAAGCCTGTTGAGGGCCGCCATGATGCGCTCCTTGGGGCTATCGTCGTTGTTGTTAGTGTGGTGAGCTCGGTTGGTAGGCGACTCCACCACCGTGCTGAGGTCCACAAGCCCCAGAATCGACTTGGCACTGAGCTGGGTTCGTAGACGGGGCAGACGAAGCCGAAGGTTGCGCTCAACACTCCCAGCCCGTCCTTTCGTAAACATCGCCATGCGATTTACCTTTTCTGTGGACTTCACACCGTCACTGTTATTGTTACTGGGACCCATATCATTGTTGACATTATTGCCATTTGCACCAATCTGCACGGACAATGGCTTCTTGTCATCCTCTTCTACCGACTCACTTATGGTCGGAGACACCTTAATCTTCTCTTTGCCATTCCAACTCTTCTTGGTTGAAAGTGTGAAGGAAGCATGAACATTGCTCTTCTTAGGCGAAGATGACTTAGTCGGTGACACAATTGAATACGAACCAGACCTTCTCCAAGATGCGCGTGGCTTCAAAGGTTTGGGTGGACAATCTGCAGGAAACTTAGAAGAATTGGTTCGATTCTGACCTATTTTCAACCAACTGGTGCTATTCTGGGTTGGCCCGGACAGAACAGAAAGTTGTTTTTCCAGATCAAGGGTAGCCTTGCGCAGAGATGGGGAGCTAGATACTGTGCTTGACCTGGAAGCTCGTCCCGATCTCGATTGGGCGCATCTCTCAGGCGACACATGATGAAGGCCCGAACGGCGGAATGCCTCGTCTAGAATATCAAGATCGGATGGCCGTGGGTCCAGCGGGAGGAATTGTGGTTGGCTTGTCGGCTGGATTAACCGACCGCAATGGGAAACGACGTCCATGGATTCTTGTCCAGAGATGTGGCGGATCGACAGTGGACGAATTTTTATCGCCGGTTCGGCAGGGAGAGGCTTATTTCTTAGCTGTTTGAGGCTAAACTTGTTTTTGAAGGTAGGATTCCGCTTCAGATCAGCGTCGTCGTCGAACACGCCGGCGGCAACGGGAGATATTAACGAATAAGCCCTGCTGCTTCTGGAACCTCCCTCTGTGAATGCTGCGGCGGACTTAGGGGGCAAGCTATCAGAGTATATACTCGATCTCGAGGAAGTTGGGCTATTGGGTGCAGAGACACTTCTACCAAACTCGGAAGAAGTGGATGAATCACCACTTTTCCGAGGGTGGGTCAAAAGCGGGTCTGTTTCAACCTGAATGAGCTTGTCAAAGGAAGGAATAACAAAAGCTCGCTGAGGTTGGGGCATATCGATTGACAAAGGTGAAACAATGGTCAAGGAGGCGACAGATCTACGATTTCCAGAGAAGGCTGGGATAGCTTTTATCTGAAGAAACGAACTCAGGATTGGTGATACATTTCCAGTAGTGACTTCTCCAGGAAAGTTCTGCAGCGTGTCAATATCAGAAACCTTGTGGTATGGCCGATTCCGTCCTGGATGCATAGGTGGGGGGCTAACATGACATTCCTGTGCTAAAGTTTGCCTTTGATGTGCTGCTATCGAACATGAACCCCCTGCTAGAGGTATATTTGCGGATATTCGCTGACCACATATAGAGTTAGATGCCTTTGTGCTCCTGCCAGGGGTAGGCGTTCGTGGTGTAATCTCTTCAGAAAGCTGCACGCTCTCCAAGGCATGTGCATCCGGGAATCCAGGCCAATCCTCTTTCTTAGTCCATCTGAAGGAGGTATTTAAAGCTGAAGAAGGGGATAATGACTGTGCGCCGACGTCCAATCTATCATTATCATTATTAAGCTCCGAATTAAGCTCCGAATTGATCCTCGTGCTAATAATTAACGAGTCAGTGGATTTAGATTTCGGTAAATCTACTGATTTGCTCTTCTTGTGCTTCACATTGCCGTCTTTTGACCTCTTCGAAGTGGGAGACCCATTTGTTGAACGAGAAATGCGCATAGGCCATCTAACTTGGAGTGTCGGCATTGTATAGCGAGACTTCTTCTCCTTGTTCTTCATCTCATGGAGGGGGGCGAAAATACTCGCTGGGGGAAGATTGAAAGACATGGTCACCACTTAGGAAGAGTGATATCCGCGCAGTATCCTAGTTGAACTCCTGTTAGTTTTCGTCTTTTGAGTTTTCGAGAATAAACGAAGTATATCGACTGTGGAGAAGGGGGAGGGCCACTGCAAATTTAGGACAAAGGAGGGCGAAACTGCCGGTGCAAACTAGCTCATATTGAGCCATTTCCCAAACATGACTTACCCTTTGCAATGTATCTTAGATATCTTTCTTGCTCAAGAAAGACAAAAAAACGGAGAAACTACTCCTCGTCGATAGCGGACGATAGCGGAGAACAACGTCCAAGTCCCAATCAACTCGTATATCAGAGAATTCCCTCACACAATAAAAAATAAACCCTTGTTGATTTCCTTTCTTGCTCCCGTGCCTTTATCTCCTCTTCCTCATTCAAACTCCTACAATCGTGTTTTTCACCCAGACATAAGGTTAAGATACGGTAAGCAGTTTGTGCCCAGTAATCTATTTGCAATATGAAATAACTGAACAGGAATATATATATATATAGATAAACAAGCTATTCTTGTATGAGTCAAAAGCATAAAAGTACCAAGCAGCAAACCAAAAGAAAAAGGAAGAGATTCGGTCGGTAGGAGTATTGTAGGGCAGGGCTTCGTGAATATGTATGCGATTGTTCAGTTGTAGGCGCAGCAGCTGATGTAGATATACGAACCAGGATATTACTAAATAACAGTCAGCCTCGATCGGGTTGGAGGTCTGTATAACCAACTCTGTTAATATTAGTTAACTACCCGGAGAAAATAAATTAGTTACTTCATAACTATAAGCTGTAACTAACGCAGCGGGGTATTTTCTTGCTGGTAATTCGCAACACATCCCCCACATCATGCAAACCACAAGGATATCAATCAGATCAACCAGAACGAAGCATATACATACAGAGATAGAGCCTGGCCCCTAGGTCGGAATGCTTTGACGATCGCCGGCCAAGAATGTCTGCGCCATTGGCCGCAAGACGCTTGAGTAGCAGCAAGGCGTAGCTAACTAAGGGCCTTGGTGGTTATCTAAGTCGCTCCAGTGTGTGGCGTTGCCCGTATCTGTCAACTAACGAACGATAGTTACCGAAGACTGCAAAAGCTCCAGAGAAGTTGGTTCTGTTGGTCTGTTGGCCTGTTGGAGTGTGTGTGCCAGCCTTCATGCATAACAAAGTTGGGGTTTGGAAATACGGCCCAAGGCCCGGTCCCAACAACGACCCCGGCATTAATTGTATGTATGTTGTTACATAGTAGCCGGCATTGTGGAGGGCCGGTTCGTTAAAAATAAAGATCCCAATAAAAATAACACCAAGGAATCATGATCTTCAAGCAGATCCATAGAGAGGCCTTGATTATCAATAGGTAGTATGTACCTAACAATAACTATCGGATCAAAACATCTTCAGGTTCAAACAGAGGCCAATGACGTGAGAATTAAGCCCCCAATCCTCTCAAATCATCGACCACAGCTATGTATTTATGTATTTATCCCCCTGTGTATTTTCAGACTACTGGGTTCTTGTGTTTTTTATTTGGGCGATTTCCCTCCATCTCGCCATCAGAGATGACAAGTCCAGATAGATATATTTAAATCCCCTTCTCTTCTGTCGGGAGTAAGTTACAACATCGATATATCGCCTTTGTACTGTAGTCACTCCCCAGCGCATACATCGAACGAACAGCCATAATATCCACTACTCCATATAGTCCGTATAGTTATCCCCTCTGCCGCTGGATCGATCGCCAACTGCTGTTAGTGTGTGGAGTAACTACGTTATTATTTACGTTAACTACGCAGCTAGCTCGGATGTTCGTTAATCAGCAAATTTTAGGCAAAACAATGAACTGTGTGCCTTTGCTCCATCTATTTTATTGCTTGAACACCGCCGCAAAAGGAGAATAAATGTACGGCTAGTAGTCGCAATAGTTCTTCATTTCCTGGCCCATACTTGTGTATCCAGGAGTTAGTTCTATCTCGCAAGTGGCGTGGTTAAATTAATTGAATGGGTCTCAGTTGGAGAGGAGTGAGCCATTTGGGGGCGGCATTCCACATTCAGGAATTGACCTTCATGGTGTCAATTGTGTCAAAAGATTGGTGATTGATTGTTGACCAACAAACCAACAAAGGGAGGATTCCTCACCTTCATCCCCTTTCACACCCCACCCTAAACTCCTTTCTCGGCGTCTGGCCCCAAGTTTCTTGTTTTCCGTTTTTCAATGACAGAGTGGAAAAGCGCCGGCCCGGACGGTATCCTTTGTCCCCTTTGTCTACTTTTTCATTTGTTGGTTATTAAATAACATGTTGTGGGGACGGAGTCGTTCTCGCGTAGAAGAAAATAGACTCGGAGTGTAGAAGACCAACAAGGTCACAACCAACTGGTCAAACCAGCAAACAACAAATGGGCTTGGTGTTAATGGTGATTGTTCTTGAAGGTACTATATATTTCATGTCCTTAGAGCAGGCGATGAGGAGAGAGAAAATGTAAGACGATCTACAATCATGAGCCACGACCGCAGTATTGCATCAAATCGGCTGACTGTGTCTTGCTTTGTCCTCTCTCCCTTTCTCACTATCAAATGATGTAGTAAGTATATCCGGGGATAGAAATCTAGACGTCAAGGAAGCCCATCCCGCTCCATCAGCCTTTTACATCACCGAAGTTATGCAGAATCAGAAGAAACAAGACGAGAACGAAGAAATCATCAAATAAAATTTCGACACTAGACCAAAACAAATAAATGAATATTTACCGCGTCTCGTTTATCCAGTCTTCATGGGAAATGCCGAAAGAAGATCTTGAAAAATGGTTTCCTTTTTGCTTCGTGTTGACACAGGCTGTGCCAAACTTGCAGTTTCAGCATTTTAGCCTTCACAGAAATATCGTATTTGCATTTATCATGCCTGTCAGTCACCTGTGATTGGGAAATCATAAAACAAATCTTCAGTGATCTTCAGCTCGTGAAACACGACATCAAGCTGTGCTGCTTGTATCTGTCCATGTTCCTTTTCGTTGACTTGGTGTTGTGGAGTATATAAAGCGGAGAAATACGAAGCTTGATTAGCGATGGCAGCACTGACGAAAAAATACCAATATCTACCTAGGTATAACGGAAAATATATACATATCTTCAACAACCACAAAATATATAGGCGAATATCAAACTGCCCCCAGGTCATTTACAATATGCCTATTCTCCTAAAGACCCTGGGACGATTCCCAAACACGACGCACCCCCCCAAAAACTCAATACGGGTTCCAAAAGAACCTCGTATATTGCTCAGGGTCGATGCCTAGGGGGAATCTTACCATGTAATTTAATTGCAAACCTAAGGTGGTTTGGATACGATGCGGACACGGGTAGATCTCATACTCATATGAAACAAAACATGCCTGCTGTATTTACGGATTACTTGCGTTTGCAGAATCGAATTCCAAACGCGAGAAGCAAATTTCATTCAGCCCGTCATTATTGGGCCAGCGGGAGACAAAAACCCGTAACTTTCACGATTTTAAAGAACAATCTTTTGGAAGCTGAATGAGGAGCGGGATTCTATGTAATGTGCATTGTAACATATCACTTCTTACTATCAGCTCTGTTAACTACAAGATCTATTATGAAGTTAATACGGGGATTAGTAGTTAACAAGACGGTCTCAATATCGGCCATAAAGATAGAGAGCTGCGGTCTACTTTCACTCTTTCCCCTGGAAATGTAATGTTAGTTAATCTTGAGGAGGACGAAAATCTTATATTCTTGTTTTATTCCACTTAGCAAGCATATACGAACAAAAGCACTAGTATGTATATAAAATGGGAAATGGAACAGTTCTTTGGTACTTGATCTGAGGAAAAGTTTTGTTGACAACAGAAAAAGAATCGCCCCACATGGCCACTTAAGCCTTGGTGATCCCCAGGTCACAGGTGGGCCGTGGCTTGCATCTTGCTGCTAGATTTTGGCACTAGGTGGCACTAAGTGGGGCTGAATGCGTTGCACAAAGCAAAGGGCATGGTCATGAATTTGGTTATCTCGAAGGGGCTGAGCGCTGACGATGATAAGGTTGATTGGAGAGTTGAGGTTCTTTTGCATTTTGGTCATGTCTGCTTGAATCGGTTGAAGTAGAGAAAAGTGATCAACAGGAGTAACAAACTAGGTTATTTTCGGCTTCGGGAGCTTTAAGCCTGTGTATCTATTTCACGGGGCTGGTTTCCATGGTTGTTTCTAGATGTTGGAAAAGGAAAAAGCCGTCGCGAAAGCAGCAAAATAAACAAGTCACACTTGTGTTGAATGGCCATGGTAAAAATATGGTTCATGTTCGGGCCCGTAGCCAAGTTGGGGGCCCAAATCGAAAAAGAAAAAAAGAATTCGGGAGATATGCGTATCCTTAGTTCTATCCATACGTAACTGCATGCATATGCTCCACGCATGTGCATGAATACCGGGCAGAACCGAACTCCCGATCCCACCTATTATGCCAAAAGCTATCTTCGAGCACTCCAAACGTGCAGTATCAGGGGCCTAAAAAATCTGGAAATAGTCACAATGGAGCAGCTTTCATGCCGCAATCCATTCCCCACGCAATGGGCCGGCTTTCTGGAAATAATTCGAGAATTACTGGCACTTCCATATTTAACGCCATAAGCTAACCCTGGGCCGTTCGGCCCCCACTATGTGTTCTTCCGTTCTGAACCAGAAAATGTATCCAGAAGGCAACCGTGACGGCATGGAAAGGCAAAAAGAGGACGAATAAACCGGGAGCTTTTAGCGTCGTGCCAGCAATGGAGCAACCGTGCTATGTGGGGAGTGTACACTAAGCAGAACTGTGGAGAACGAAAGAGTGCGATATCAATCCTCGGTTCTTAAGCTAAGGTATATGCCCCAGATCATCCCAAATAGACTCCCCGTCAGAACCCTCTTCTCTGGTGGAACCATTGTGAAACTAATCACGGAAACCATTGGCCAAAGCTTCAGGCCAGCGATTATGATTGGGATAAAATCCTGCTCAATATGTTTATTATAAGCGTTTTGTGGAGAAGACATATGCGCATAAACCCCACGCGACGAATGGATCCAAATGCTTTTTTAATGAAGGCTTATCACGCAATTCGCGCTTGAGCAAAGATTCCCGGTGTGCTTGTCATATATAACCGATCCGTAATGGACACGTTGAGAAAAGAAAGAAGGAGCCAGAGAGGTAACCTACCTTAATCAACGATTGCTGAATCGCTGTGGCATCCTGACCATTCAAAGCGGAGATGGTGACAATAAACAGAGCCGAACTCCATGCGGCACCAACAGTCTGGTCTATCAAAATCTTAAGAACGGTATTCCGGGTATTATTTTTCGAGGTGGCCTTCGGTGTTTCCTTTCGCTCCGGTTGATTAGTTTGGACCCCACCACTTGCCAAGTTCTGGCCAACCGCGTTGGGGGTACTTTCACCCTTGCCTACCACCAATGCCGGAGAGCCACCGGCGTTGTCGTTAAGAGAAGCGGGAAATGTGACTTCGAGATGATCCTGCCAGAGGACCATAAAAGGCGTCGTGACAAGTGTGCATATCATGAAGCGGACCAACTGAGTGTAATCGAGAGTGAGCGGGGTCTTTTTGGTCAATGGGAAAATCCACAAGCGGCATTGAAAAATGCCGCACAAGCACCGGTTAGCGTTCTATTTTTGTTACTTGTGAAATATTCATTTTAATGCTAGTGGGGAGGACAGGAGAGAAAATATGGATTCAAGAAGCTCCCCACGAAATATAGAAACTGCGAATAACAAAATGAGGAATATGAACTCGATATGGAAAATCGTCTTCTGCGGGGCCTGATGAAACCAAGCCCGCTAGCCAGACAAAGAAAATATGCCTCTTCACGAAGCAAGGGCTATAATGGTAGTTTTCGGATTTCCATAAAAGAAGATAGTGGAGGAGACTCAAAATAACCTACTCCATGTCTGTACGCTGTTATTCCTTGAGCTATTACGTTTGAGCTGCCATTGATAAGGACAGATTGCAGGGTGGTCTTGAAAATGGCGGGGAGTGGCATGACGGAATGAGGTCAAAGGCTCGCGGATAATTGACCAGAACTGGCGAAATGCTAGATAGCTAGTCAGTAAGACGTTTCCTGCATCCCTTGCAGAAATTGACAACTAGACTTCTTATGACGAAGAGGCCATTCTGAGGAAAAGGAATAAATGACCACACGAAGTAATTAGTTAAAGAAATGTAGGAAAGAAAGATTTTGGGATCCAATCGGTTCTAACGTATCGCTTCAACAAAATGTGGAGATCCTTGAACAAAAAGCCTTTTTCATCAAATAATACAATGAGATTTCACTGAATCTAGTGAAAATAAGACTTACAAGCAGCCAAGCAGGAAATCCTCTTTTATTTTTGAGGGAATTTTTCTGTCTCCGTGAACTTTGTAAAAAGTCTTGATTTATTCACGGCCCTAAGGGGTACCTTGGTAACAAAGGAGATACTATCTTTATCTTTTTGTCTTTCTTGACACACTCGCTCAAAAGCTAGATGGCTATAGGTAGGCACAAGGCAATGGGGCGTTTCCTCACGGTAGCTGCTTCGAGCAGCCGTTGATATGGGTTTAATATTGGAGTAACTACCAGCTCAATATTCGGTATGGAATGTTCTGGACAGCACTGCAAATAAGACTGGATATTGAAACCCGTTTCCCACTCGACCAGAGCGCTAACGAGAGAGATGTGAGAAATACACCAGGTCTGAATATTTCTGTGCTGGTGACTGGTGATACAGAATTGCGTAGGAGTAAAGAAAAGTGAAAGGCAAAAGAAGATAAATTGAACCCCGCTAGAAGGCGAGTCACGGGGCAGGGCTTGCCCTAATTGGCCAGGTAACTATCTCAGAGACCTCGAAGCGGGATAATCTATAATCTTCAAACTTCGTCACCAAATTTATGGATACTTCAAACTCATCATAGAATGATAAGCTTACGTCGTATTTTTAACATCTCCTGTTTTCTGTTTGTGTACTATCTTAAAATCAAAATACCCGGATTAAGATCAAGAACTTCCCGAACATGCTATTATTGGTCTCGTCCAACGCCACGATTTATCTATTTATATAATTTTACCTATCAAGGGGCTCAGAACCGATGCTGAGCATCAAATTATAAAAATTGTCTAGCACACTCTGCACTCTTGCAGCCTGTTTACCAGGCAAGAGAATCTTTAACCACCGTTTGACCAGCAAGACTTGAGCTAATAGGCCCCACAAGGTTTTCGAGCTCTTTGCATACTATTTTTATGTTAGAAGAAATATGTCTTTTTTCGGGGTCGCATAACCGTGAAAAGATAGAGTCGGCTCTATATATTACTAGGAGCGAAGCGGATATATGGAATGAAACTTACATTCGTTTGCGAGCTTGTATCTGTCGCTGGTGTTCGACCTCCTGACTGTTGGCAAGATCTCTTCGCCTGCAACGCGCTCGAGCTTGAGGTGAGATTTTAATTGCGAAAGGATGAGCTCTTGTGCTGCATTATCATGAGAACAGCCTAACAGAATAATTGAGAGGCTATTAAAATGGTGGTCTGATGTTTTAATATCCTGTTATACTCTAGGTTCAAAGAATACTCACTGATTTGCTCCTCTGTGGGGCTGGATTGCTTGTCCAGGTTAGTTCTACAGGTAAGAGAAACATCGTTAGTCTCTGAAGAAATAGGAGAGTTTATCTATCACACCTGCGGGACGCCATACCTTTCGGGGGTGCTGAGTGACTTATATGCTGTTTCGAACTCCAATATTCTGGATTCAAGGTTGGATTTTATGTTCTCCGGCGTCATTTGGCCTCCATCTGCCTGCTTTCCCGCAACGGTTCCGTACATATCACAGCGCATATATGAGCGGCCTACCTCCATAGGAACTATAGAGATTGAATACCAGACGCCTTCTTTTTCAGTAACATGAATCGAGGTTGTAGGGAAAGCACCCAAGCTGGAGGGCCTGAGCCGTTCCGCTCTGCCCATGCCGAAGATCGATTGAAGAAGTGAACTCAAGTTACTCGATTCATGCTTCACTTCTGTTGCAGTGCTCTTGTCGCCATGTAGGTTACGGACTAACTTCACTATTAACCATATTTTCCTGTTTATGAACGAAAACTCCTCTCCATCCTCCTAACACCTTGCAAGATATATCAAACTTACCGGCCATTTTCCAATTAAATCTCCCTTCAACCTCCCACCCATCAATCCATACTGACTGCCTCGATATGTGATTCGCATTCTCAAACTTATCAATTCCACGCACATCACGTTTGAGTTCAGGGACATCGTCTCTCGCATCCAAATTCACAAAAATCAATCCATGTTTCGTAACCGTGGTGCGAATCTCGAACAGGCTATTCTGGGTCTTATCGAAGCCCTCCAGACACTCAAATTGCGGTGCTTTGATGAGATGGCCCCTGGTATCATAACTCCAGCCATGATATCTGCATCCCATCACAGTCGAGGACCCTGATTTCTTCCTTGAAATGACCGGGTAGGCTCTGTGTCGGCAAACATTGTGAAATGCGCGGATAATGCCATCCTTCCCTTGGATGAGGAAAAGGGGGAAACCGCAAATTTCGAAGGCGTGGTAGTCTCCCGGCTTGGTGAAGCGGCTTATGTGGGCGGTATAGAGCCATGTCTGTTTGTGGCCCTGTTATTTTTTTTGGCTTTTCTTTTTGAGATGGTGTGGCACGAGACCTCAACTAGATATTATTCTCTAATATAATAATACTCTCGCCCTTGCTTTTCGAATATCCCGTAGGATATCCGTGTTTCGGACGGTTTGGCCTTGGCAAACTGAACATCTCCCTCTGAACTTATGGAAAATGTATGTCCCTACCTTACTAAATATTGCCCGCCTTTCCAATCGAAACACTTCATCTCCCGTCCACCAGTTCTCGGGGAAATCAGATTCCTTACACACATTTATCGAAGATGATTGACCGGTTTCTGTCGTAGGCCCACGCATCCCAGCGCTAGTAGCTACCGGTGAAGCAACCCTTCTCAAGAACAAATCTTCAATCCAAGTTAACTTGGACTGTACATTCGAACTGAGAGTGTCAAGTGGGATGGCGGTCGGCCATCGCAACAAGGGTCTCCTGAATATCTTGCCATCTTTATGCGCCACCGCGAGTATCGCAAGGATGATGATGGGGATAGAGCCGAGGGCATATGTGTTGGATAGAAATGAGGATAAATACTCCATTCTCCTTGGCTCGCAAGTAATGCGATGTGCTGGAAGTTGAATATAGGGGGCATATTAAAGAGAGAGAGGGGGTTTTATTAGATTTCTAGTAGAAAGTGGCTCTTGAAATATATACAAAGTTCCAGAATACAATATATATCACCTAAATAGCTGGTCAACTGACCGTACATACCTCACCTCCGCCCTCCGTGTCCAAAGTTACTTTCTTTTACCCTTCCCGGGTCTATCCATCCTCAATTCCACAGCAATTATATTTATGGAGACTAAGGGAATTAGATACAGATACTTGCACAATCGTGCACCTTTCTTCCGCTCATCGGTCATGAAACAAACAATCTACACATCTAGATCCTCGACCTGCCATCCCCAATAAGGTTGTGTTTCTCTGGTCAGATTGTCATTGGTCGCCCGAAATATTTCCCAATCAGGTCAGAATTTCCTTTTGCACAATCACTGG
This sequence comes from [Emmonsia] crescens, assembly GCA_002572855.1. NCBI lineage: Eukaryota > Fungi > Ascomycota > Eurotiomycetes > Onygenales > Ajellomycetaceae > Emergomyces > [Emmonsia] crescens. The sequence goes on from PDND01000046.1 coordinate 109,968, forward strand.
TTGGAGTAGATCTAGGCTGGGCTTGGCTAGCCTATGGCCCCCAAACCTCCGACAAGGTTTCCCACCCCGCGATCGAAAGGATTTCAGCATGGACCAACCAGTCGGTGTGTGTAAGAGCTCAACGCCTATTATTGCAAAGGGGAAGCATAGATCGTCACAGAGGGAGATGTCGTTGGGCTTCAAAGCCTCGGCATTTCAAGGGGGCGGATATCGAGGAGGTTCTAGATCTCGTGAAAGGTGGAGTTAGTACGTCTTTATGCTGACATATGGGCTACGTGGACGGATAGCGGTATATACAAGAATTCTCTATGGAGATATCATTCATAAGTTGGGTAGAAAGTAAGATTTTACCTTTGTAGATCTAGAAAAGATATTCGTTACATTGTGAATGGATGGAAGCTCTGATTTTATGGATTAATTGTTTTTAAGGGTATATATGGAAACTGTTGCGAAGCAAAGTGCTCATGCTAATTGGTGACTAGTTACAGATAACTTCAACAGATTGGGCAGAGTTGTCCATTCCATCCTCCACCGCTTTTTTCAGACGCTCAGTCGGTTTCGCGAGCCTATGCTGCTCAGTAACCAGGTCAAAGACACGGTTTTGGTAGTCTGAAAAAACCCGAACATTAGTTTTTTAATAGGTCGCAAAAACCAAGATAATAGTAAAGCGGGTTTCAACTCACAAACAACCCCAGTCTCCTTGACCGGGTTTAAAATGCCCTCGTTATATACACCTTTCTGCAAGTTTTCCTGCGCCCTTTCACATAACTCATAGTCTTCCATGGCCACCTGACGAACAAATTTGAAATATTCTTCGAACTTGTTGCCTGATTCGAGGTGGTAGTAGTCGAATTCCATCCTCGTAATATTGGGATCCCCGGTTGGACAAACACGAAATGAGGACATTCCTCCACCATACACGTTCAACGTGCAATTGGGAAAGAAGTAGAGGAAAAGCCCATCATCTGGTTTCTTCGGGTCGGCGATATGCTGGGAAAAGTTCAAGTGGTTATAGACAGTGTAGAATGTCGGAGGGTAATAGATAGAAAACGAGGGGTGAGTATATTGACAATGTAGGCATTCTTGATAGCCATCCACCCTATAGCCATTTGGTGTCAACTAATTGTAATCAGAACGCTAGAATGGAAGATATCATACATGGTTTTCCAGTTGAAATTCCCTTCATACTTGATGCTGCGGCGATAAGGGAGCCTGGTAAAGTCCACTCTTGCTAGAAGGTGTTCCAGATCGGGGTAAAACTCATAGAAGTCCGGCGCGTCCTGTGATATCCCACCGAATAGCAATCCGGTTGGCGTAAGGTGGCTCGGTAACTCTGCACCCTTGATGATTTATGACAAATATCAACACCTAAAACAACAAAGGGAAAATGGCAATGACCCTCACAGTGCTTTCATGAATCACTTTCAGTTCTTCAGAAGTTGGAAGTGTCGAGGTACCAGACTGTCTTTGAACATAAAGACGCTCCTGGGCAATTTCATATTGAACTTTGGTATCAACTTCGTTGAAGCGAGTTACTGGACCGAGCAGGTACCATGCCTATGAGCATATCACTTTAGCTAATATAACTGACGCAAAAACAGGAAAAGGTGTTGGAAACCGGCGAACCTTCAAAAACACAGCACGGCGCTCAAGCTGGTAGAGTGGAAGGCTTCTATACCACGAAGCTGGAAGAGTTCTTTGAAATTCTGCCATATTTTGAAGTAACTGTTCAAAGTTCAAAGAGACGAGTGATAACTGCGCATATAAATACCATCTCAGATAAGGGGCTCATTTTGACATATCCCCACACTTTATATATATAATAATACTCATTGGTCCGCCTGGAATTCAAAATGTGTTCCGTAAAAGGTTGTCAAATCCGGAGGCGGGGAGAACTACCCTCAGGCTAAATATCGTTGACCAGAGCCACGTGCAAGGCAGAAACATGCAACTATGCCAACTTCTATTCGAAAAGCATGACGGGAGATGTCCGTACACAGAGCAGGTCTGTTACAGGCCAAGCTCCCACACCATATCACGGCGCTTATGGCAATGCCCTGTTTATATCAAGCTTTAAACGATGGATCTCAATGTTTTGAGCTCGATAGTCAATGATGGTTATTAAATTTTAAACAAATGATAGCAACACCCCAAAACACCCATTGGAAGCACTCCATTCCAAAATCTTATAATTTTGGCAAGCCGCCCGTGGAAATTGCAATGTCGCAAACGTAGCTGGAGAGCACATTGCTAGGGATTTGACGAGTTCTCAGGGTGTCTGAACAACATGATCCAGGTGAATATTCTACCATCGTAGAGGTCTTCCTTGAGCCATCTCTCCCCCAAAATTGAATGTATCTCGTCAAGAACGTCCAGAATATTCAAATGTTTTATATCATGTGATGTCGATATTAACGCCAAATCATATTCGGCTAGTCCCAGCTGACCCTCGCCAAGGCCCCCCAAACATACGTCACAGCATCCACTCAGCTGTGGCAGAACCTCATCATCCTCATCTCCATCCCAGGCCAGGCTTCATTATTATATTCCTATCGCGGGTCAGCTTTCAACCATGCCAACATGAGTCAACAACAGAACAACTTTAAAGCTTGATCTCTTTCTCCCAACATCCTAGCCGTCCTTTCCATCCTACTGTGCTCCTGCTGGTGTAATTCCAACCTTGCAATATGGCGGGGTCATCCGCACGCCTTACACCTCCGCCCTCCCCAACCGCTTCATTCTATGATGTGAGCGACGACGAGGAAGGCGAGTATAACACCATTACTCACACCAGTACCGGTAAGGGAGTAAAGCTTTTATTCTCCAAAAGCAAGGTATGATTTCCTGTCCGGCTTCTCCGATGTGATGCCTACAGACGACGCACGTTACAATATCAGATAAAGACTTTGACTAACCCACCGGTATTTTTTTTACTTCAAGGTTTATGTACACCCCACTCCCTCGTCTAAAGACAATATACCGGGTTTTATTGCCCTTATACAACAGAAGCCTGCTCCCTCTAGTAAAGGCGACCCCCCCCAGTCTTCCTCCTCCGGCACATCAAGGCCCAATGCCTCCTCATACCTGCTTGCATGGGTCCCGGAATCTTCCCTGGGTGATGCATATAGCACCTACGTAAAAGTTGATTTATCCGACAGTACCTCTCCTCCGCGCCAATCATATCTGGTGCCGCCACTTCCCACCACAACTACCGATCCGGGTTCCATCGGCTTGTATGCGTTTGCTGTTCCCCTAAGCCAGATATATTCGTTGATCGTTCGCCCCCCGAGTTTGGGTTGGTGGTTTGGTAGTGTGGTTATAAATACAAGGGCTGGGGATAGCTTCCCGGCCCTTTTCTTTCATGATACGGAATGTGAATCTACAATTTTGCAGAAGAAGAAACGGACAAGAGAAAGTTTTGATCCGTTTGATGAAGGTGGAAATATGTTTTGGGGAGGCGACGAGGTTCTAAGATGGCTGAAGAGATACGTTACCGTTGAACGATCCGGCGCTGATCCCAGCGCGTACCTGGTCAATCCGTCGGAGGAGGATAAAATGTCCTTCGGCCAGCCCCTGACTGTCCATAAGTCACAGCCTTCGCAGGGTGGACGGGGAGATGCCGGTATGGATCCCCTCACTCGAATGTTGAAAGAAACACGGTGGAAGGTCCTGGAACAGCTCAGTAAGATCACCACGTTTACCAGGAGGACCGCCCAAGATATTGCAGATAACCCAAAGGTTCCGCCTCAGGTTAGGCGCCTCATGAGAAACCCCGAGATCCTGACCTTGCAAGAGGAATTTGATAGTGCTAGGCTATATCTAGCACGGTGGGCAATGGGAATCGCTGAGCAGAGCGAACGTGAGCGAAATCAGCGAATTTGGACAGCAAGGGACATCCTGGAAATGGAAGACAGTTCCGTCGGTGAATTTGAAATCCTAAATATGGAAACAGCAAACTTGTCCCTTGCAGACAAACGAAAGCCTGTTACCATGGAAGAGTGGAATGGATGGTTTGACCCTACGACTGGGCGGTTGCAGATTACACAGGACGAAGCCAAGGAGAGAATTTTCCACGGTGGCCTTAATCCAAACGATGGCGTTCGCAAGGAGGCTTGGCTATTCCTCCTTGGAGTATATTCCTGGGAGAGTAATAGTGATGAACGCAAAGCCATAAATAGCTCAAAAAGGGATGAATATGTGCGTCTTAAGGGAGCTTGGTGGGAGAGATTAGTTGAAGGACTCGCCTCGGCGGACGATCTTGAATGGTGGAAAGAGCAGAAGGCCCGAATAGGTTGGTTATCTCCCTTTCACATACATGGTTTTCCATGCCATATCTGTCATATCGGGAGCTGACTGGAACCATTTCTCGCGGTTCGTAATGCAGAAAAGGATGTTCACCGCACGGATCGTACCATCCCTTTATTTGCAGGGGAAGACATTCCCCACCCCGATCCCGATTCTCCATTTGCCGAAACCGGTACCAATGTTCATATGGAGCAAATGAAAGACATGCTTCTCACCTATAATGAGTATAACCGTGACCTTGGCTATGTCCAAGGGATGAGCGACCTCCTCGCCCCCATCTATGCCGTAATGCAAGATGACGCGGTAGCCTTCTGGGCATTTGTTGGATATATGGACCGAATGGTACGTTACAAATCAAGACACAAGCCTCCTCGTTCATCTGACATCACATTCTAACACCGTGGTTTTATGTAGGAGCGAAATTTCCTCCGTGACCAGTCTGGGATGCGGACTCAGCTGCTCACTCTGGATCAACTTGTCCAGCTAATGGACCCACAACTCTACCTTCATCTCCAATCCGCTGACAGCACGAACTTCTTCTTTTTCTTCCGCATGTTCCTTGTCTGGTACAAGCGGGAGTTTGAATGGGTGGACGTGCTGAGGCTATGGGAAGCGCTCTGGACGGATTATCTGTCAAGCAATTTCCATCTGTTCATCGCATTAGCGATCCTCGAAAAGCATCGAGATGTGATCATGGACCATCTCAAGCATTTCGACGAGGTTCTCAAGTATAGTATGTTAACGGCCATATTCCCCTTTCTCTTCCTTGAAATTCGTTCTTCTTAACCCTAATGATATGTCGCTAACCAACACAAACCTAGTCAACGAGCTCTCCAACACCATGGAACTAATCCCCATCCTCTCCAGAGCAGAAGCACTCTTCCACCGCTTCGAGAAAAAAGTCGAGGCTATCGATAAGAAGAACAATTTCCCCACTCCACCCGTTCGTCGGCGTATCGTTGGATCCCTCAACAGCGGAACTCAAGCCCAATCCCAACCCCTAGGTAGTTCCAATACCCGTACTGGCCAAACCACCTCCCGCGACCGCCGTCGTAGCACTCCGGCCTCACCTCCCAACAGCCAAAGAGTCGATCTCGAACGGATAATCACCCCCGAGCTTCGGGGGCTTATGAGCAAGAAGGTAGAAGTTTTGGATGCGGAACAGGTGAGGGAGCATGGTGGAGGTACAAGGCGGAATTGATAATGTGAATTATTTCTTTTTGGTCTTCGTTAGTCTCATGGGTCACGCCATGGACCATGGAGATAACTAGCTACAGTAACTTAGACACCAAGCATAGCCTGTTTTCACTTCTTTCTACGCACTGGAACGCTTTTGCCTAGCAACTCCTTTCATGTAGTTCACTCGATGAATCCTATGACTCGGCCCCTCTTCCACCCCTCCACCCTGGTAATTTGACTCCTAACTTCTACAGCTCCCATATTCCCACTTCACCCCGCACTGATGAACTATTATTAATATATTCCTTCTATTTATTCTCTTTTTTTTTCCCGCGTATCTTTTTTTTTCTCTTTGGGCATTTATAGTTAGTCTCATATAATGTACAGTTACGGCGGCGCGTTTGTTTTTATTCTATTATTTAAATCTAAGGTTCAACCAACCGAGCAATATATATCTCATTTCTAATTCCTCAACTGGTGGGCAGATGGGTAGGTGGGTCGCGGTTTGAAGTGACCCTTTAATCCATCCCTGTCCTCTGTATCGTACGTAGTAAAGGCAACGAATATAAGAATGTTATTGTGATAATTAAACAACTTGAATTAAATTAATAAAAATCTTTTGATTTCAGTATACTCTGTATGGATATGTATATATATATATAAGAATGCAAGGGCTAATAAAAGTGTAGAGAGAACAAGAATTGATTAAACAAAATATTAAAATAAAAAAGGTTGTTAGACAGACCTGTTGCCTCCGTTGAAAATAGATGGGAGCGGAAAGAAATTCACAAAAAAGCTTCGAAAAACAAAATTAAACGCCGGAGTGTGTATGAGGTAAAATGAAGTAGAGCAAGATGGAAAATAATCAAGAACGAAAGAAAAAAAAAGGCAAAGAGGAAGAAAGAGAAGAGAAAAGGAAAGAGGAATAGAAAAAAGGGCATATGGATGAAAAGCCAAGAACAAGGGGGAAAAGCTGTGATGAGCGACGCGGAAGAAGAAGAATCAAAGACGAAAAAGGAAAAAAAAAGGCAGGGGTACACAAAAATCAAAACGGGAATGAGGGATACCCTCAAGAGCAAGAGGCAAGGAAAATGGGCCTCTGCAAGTATAATAAACATAACGTCAGTCAGTCAGTCAAGTCAGTCAATCAATCGCTCAAATCGCCCAAATCGCCTTTTTATTACCAAATCAAGATCCATCCATACCTAGGTACCTTCCATTCCCAAATCCAAAAGCCCCAAGTCCAAGAGTCAAAGAAAAAAAAGAAAAACCCCCCCAAAAAATTATTAACGTAGTCCCTTCCCGCTCTGATAGGTTTGGAATATTATTCGCCTCTCCCCCTATCCAACCCACGCAGATACACTCGTTTATTCCCGCCACCGCCAGTGTCACTAACGCTCCTATGACCCCCCTCAGCCCGGTCCCGAATAGCATCTTCTTGCAAAATATTCGGTCGAAACCGCCTGAGGTTCCCGTACGAGCGTTCGGGTCTCAATGTGGCAGAGGTACGTCGGGCGCGTCCGATGACGTCTTCCACCCACGCCTCGCTCTCGGGACTTATGGACACTTGTCTGGATTTGGGATTTGGGCCCGCGAGGCCGAGCGGGGTGGAGGCGTACTGCCCTTCGCCGCCATAGGTAGAGGCGACGCTCATGGATGCGTTGGAGGACGTGGAGAGCCTTCGGCGGGCAGATGAGAGGAAGGAGAGAGGCCCACCGCCGCTGGTGGAGGATCCTTCGGAGGCCTTTTCGATGTTTGCTGTTGTTAGGGTGGGGAGTTCGGACGGGTTTGCCATAGATCGACGGGTTTTGCGGATGTTGAGTGAGGATGAGGGGCGAACGTCGAAGGCGGAGCCAGGGCGGGATACAGGGGTTGAGCGGCCGGTACTAGGGCCTGTGGTATGTTTGCTCTGTGTGGAGTAGTTCGGCGAGGTGTTGTTATTGGGGAGGCCGCGAACTTCGAATTTCGCGTCCGCGACGTTTCGTCGGCCGTGGTGGACGGCGTATTCCCGAAGATATTCTCCCAAGTCGGCCCATCCACCGCCAACTCGCACCATGACTCGTTCTCCATCTTCACCAACTGATCGTACAAAGAGTTTGAGAGGAGCTGCTTTGCCTCCGCGGTGCAAATGGTAGAGTCTAACTGCGGATTCATCATCGTTGTGTGTGTGGGATCGCCTCGAACGGCCAAAGGCTGGGGTAAGAGTGAGTGACGGCGTAGGGGTATTGCTGCGACTTGACGCTGGGGATTGTGATCGCAAACCATCCCTTTTCGGGGTTGAGTACGAAGGTTCCGACGCACGGGGAGTGCTTTTGTTACTCTTAGTACTCTCTGGGGTTGACGCTAGATGAATTCGGGTGGGAATTGTGGTAAGGATAGAATTGATCTTTTCTTCTAATTGATCTTCGGGTGATCTGGGGGTGTTAATAGAAGTCGAAGTCATGGAATTAGCAGCTACGCTTCTGGAAAATGTAGTACTATGGAGAGTTGGTGGGATGTTTCTCTCTTTATATGAAGAAATATGAGAAATAGATGAGACCGGACTGAGAAGCTTAGAAAGTCGCTTGCTGGACCTGCGGGGAACGTTTGGGGGTGGGGTAGGAGTGCTTGGGGTGTGAATAATGTTATCTTTATAGTCTGAAACACATATTGATGGCGATGGTTCTTCAGCAGTAGATGGGAGTGATTCCGATGAGGCTGATATGCGCGGTCCACGGGGATAGTTGGGGTTGAGGCCTAGAGATTTATTGCTGAATCGGTTTATGGATGATAGAGCGAGAGAAGAAACAGAGCGGCGAAGATTTGGCATCGATTTCTGTCCATTGGTGGGTCCTATGCTTAGCCTGTTGGAGACTACGATACTCCGGAGCTCGGTTTTCCGTAAAACCTCAATGGAAGCAGAGGATGCCTGCTTGACTTCCGGGGAATTTTTTGGTTCATTGGGATCATCCATGTCCTGAACGGACTGAACATGTCCTTCCATGAACCGCTCCAGAGGCAGGCTCATAGTCCGTTGCACTAGAGGCCGAGAAGAAGTAGTGGTTCCATTGTTCGATTCAGCGGTTTTTGTTCGCGACAAAATGTTTCCGCCCTGTCCAAGAGCCCAGGGAGCTTTCGAACCAGTTGTGAAAAATCCACCAGGAGATTCCACCACGATAGGGCTGCCATGAGATGTTGCTATTTGAGCATCCTTAATCTCAGGGTTGGAGCCATATGAGAAACCCGAACCAGCAGTCGAAGCAATAGAAACAATAGAATCTCGACGCCGAGATATTATGTCCAGTTTAAGGGCACCCGGTCTGTTCTTGATAGGTTTTTGGGGACTAAACTCGGCGGCCGTGGGCGAAGAGGATATCGATCTATTAGTAGCGTTGAAAGGGCTGGGCTGGTTAGGAGATGCCTTGGGTTCTGGTGATTGCGGGGAAGCTGGTAATGATGCATTGGCCTTGACGGGTTTTCCAGGAGAGGTATGCTCTGGGGGGTTAGCGGGGCCGTCTGGATGGTTCTTTGGGGGCTCTATTAACCCTGAGCAGGGGTTGTCAGGCGAAATTGAAGGCTCAGCCCCCGGAGTTCTGTCAGAAGCATTCTCTTCAAGCTGCTGGGTGGATATATCTAGTAGTCCTTCGACGCTCTGTTGGTATGTCGATGGATCAGGGACGTCGGGAAACGATGGGTTAGTTATCTCTCCTTGGGTAGTATAAGTTGTAGGCGTAGAGGATAGGGCTGACGAGTTGTCTGAGTCACTTTGTGGAGGATTCAGCTTCGTCTGTTGGAGTTCTGTTTCGTTGGAAAGCTCTGCATAATGACCCCCATGGATGCCCTCTTGAATTGTGTCTTCCTCTGGGCCCTGGACATGAGGTATCAGCGGAGGGGAAGGAGAAGTCTGCTGAATATCTATCGTTGTTGGAGAAACCGCATCGTTCGGAACTAGCTCAGTCCGACAAGGGGTGGTGGGGGGCTCAGGTTCGATGTGGATACTTGGAAGCTCGATCACTGCCTGTGAATTATTATCATCTTTGCCTTCTGGGCCTTTCTCAAGCGGAGGAGCAGTAGAATTCGTTGTCGAATCTTCAGGCCTGGCTGTCTCCGGGGTTTCAATATCAATTGATTGCATCGAAAATTCAGGCAGAGGTGGGCTCGACCGCCTAAAGTCGTTTTCGGATGCCATTTTCTCTGCTTCAAAAGACCAAGTCGCAAATCCAGCTTCAATAGCTTCCATTTCGTCAATCCAGGCCTCGGGGAGAGCATCTGCTTGACCTTCAAGAGAATCAAGAATACGATCCATCTTGCTTCCCACAATTAACACCTTGTTTTCCAGCTTGTGACGAGCAGAGTCGAAGGAGATTTTAGAAAATAGGGGGTCGTCCAGTTCGGGTAACAATCCTGTTCTCAATCGGTCCAATGCGCCATCAATACCCCTCTTTGTGCTCCCCAGACCTTCCAGTAGCTCGGGGATTTGGTGTAGTACAGTGAGACGAACATCCCAAGTATTGAGGAGAATATTTAATTTGGAAAGGTATGGAAGTGCCTGGAGAATAGTAGCCGTTATTACTGCTGTGAAATCGCTGAGTTGCACATAGCTCAGAGTATTCATGTTTGTGGACCAGGTGCTATTCGAAGACGACGGTCGGGAGCGAGAGGGGATATGTGCATTCAGGACGTGTTCCTTCAGTTCCTCCACACCTAACGCTTCCATCTCAGCCTTTATCGCGTCGATCCTGTCCTCGTGCTGTTCTACAATGGCGGCCGGAAGACAGCCCAGGTATCTTTCCCAGCCATCATCAGTGCAAACGCGATCCATATTCGAGGGGATAAAGCCCTTTCCCGAGGCAGCATCTTGCTTCTGTGGCCACTCCCATGCCAACACCTCTGAATGCCATCGCTTCAAATTCTGTCCAGCCACTGCAGCCCGGACGGCTAAAGCGCGCTCAGTAGTTGAGGCTTCCGCAATGGCCTTGGAGAGAATACCCTCTGCAGCCTTTCCATTTGTCCGCACAGCATCTGTGGCTGATAATGCTGAGAGAGTGGATTCTGGTGAGAGATTGGCAAGCAATGGATCTGACGCGCAGATTAAGGAAGAGAAATATCGGTCTGGAGAGCGGGAACGGGAACGGGTCGGAGATCGAGGAGGAGAGCGGGATGGGGTTCTAAAGCCCGAGGAGGGGCGAAGGCGGAGGGCGGGAGTCAGAGTAAACGGATTTTCGGCCATTTTCAGTGGCTAAGAATAGCATCGCGGTGCTCAAAGCGCCCTTGGAGAGGCAAAAGGTTAGATGTAAGGCGTCGGGATGATTAAGTAGAAGCCAGGGTCATCGCGGAGGGCGGTAAGTTCAGCATAAAGAAAATCTCTGGATGACCCGCTCCACATGTTGGTTATGAAGCTGCCGGACGCCTAAAAACGCATTTGCTTGGTATATAGCGGGACAACGCTATGTCGCGAAAGTATGTAGATGGTTGGCGGATTGACGGACAATGCTTGAGCTGAACGGAAACGCCCACAGCCGAAGGAGACAAAAAATGCAGGTTCGGAAGAAAGGAGAACAGGCAGTAAAGAGTGGACGAGATGAAGCCGTAAACTGGAGCAGACCAGCGCTCTCAGCAGCTTCAGGTCACGATATCAGGAAATCGAGGCTGTGATGGAGGAATATGTCCTCGTTGTCGGCGTTGTCGTGGTTGGTTGTCGTCCACGGGTGAGTTGGAGATGTTACAAGATGTCGTGGTGGTTGAGTACAGAGTCGGGTAGGAACAAAGCGGGTTATGTAAGTTGACGGTGTGCTGCCCGCCCTATCAACACCGTCCAGCACATACATATATATGATCCAGTCCAAGGCCCAAGAACAAGGCAGAAAATGTAGGGATAGATAGATGGATATCAGGGTGATGGAATTGATTGGCAGCTGGATCTATGGATATTGGGCCCAGAAAATATTATTAATTCTGCTGCAGGTTCGCCGTTAGGCATAGTTATCTAGCTACTTGGACATTACCATCCCAATTAACCAACCAGTTAACTCCCAGTTAACTACGATCCGTATCTAGGTACCTAGGTAGTTATACAGTGTAGCCCTGGAAGTGCATTGACCAGGAACCGCTGTTTAAGCCCGGTCCCTAATAATATAAAAGCCCAACGCGTTCGTGGAAAACATAGCAGAAACGAGCCAGCTCCACTCCACTTCATATACTCCACTAACTGGGTTTACTATTTAATTATATACTCCGTACTCCGGACGGAGTATGTAAGTGATGAATGTAGCCAGCATCAGAAGGACCGATAAATAGCGGATGAAATAATATTAAATTTTCTTCAATATAAAATATATCGTTGAAGTTATTTGAAGTTACAAAACAGGTAAATATAGTTCCTAAAGTAGTAAGGCGCCATAACCGTATGTTGTATAAATAAACCAGAGTTCGAGTTCACCCCCCGCCGCTTGGACAACTCCCATCTTCCTTTGCTATTTTCCACTTCCTCGTCGACTTCATCATAGTAGCTGAGAAAATTCTGGACTCTAATGATTGTTTCCATTTCTCATCTTCTCCCAGACACTATCCATGCAACTTGAAGACAACAGTTGTGAGTATCCCTGTCAGGTGATCCGTGGTTTGGTCGGGAGAGTAGAAGGTTGATTGATTGTCTTTGGAAAGATTCCACATTACAACCCTTCGGCCTCTACTCTATCATTTGACCATATACTTTGAGCAATGGCGCCAGAGGATGAGATTAAAAAATTACGGCAACTGCTGGAGGAAGCACGAGTAGAAAGCGAAGAAATACAACGAGAACGCGAAGAAGAACGGCGAGGACACGAGAAGGTTGAGAGAAGAATTCGCAAGACAACAGTACCTGAGTTACTCGATGCTTGTCATGTGCATCTCTTTTTAGGACTCGGAATCCAAGATGATAAAATGTCAACACAAGGTGACCCTGCCAACGCGACGAATAAGGTGCGTCCTGACAAGATACGATATTGGCAGGACTTTCCCACGCAACAGGAAGCAATCTGGGACGACCTCATGGACTCAGACTTCATGCTGGAACGACATTTTACCTCTATCCACACATTGGAAGAATCAGGGAATACAGCACGTGGGCGGTTGGTGGGTTCAGAGCTTGACCTGCATCACTTCTTACGTTTCAGCATTGAGGACCATGTATCCGCAGTCATCGAACAGCTCAATCTCAACCCACCACTACAAGAGAAATTCAACCTCAAGGGTTTTGTGCGGTTTGAGAACCATGCTAATACTTTGAGCCCTGAACGACATCTGGAAGAAGACATGCAAAATTTAAGCTTCACAAATCCTCAACGGCGGTCTCCACGTCTTTTGGCAAATGCGCAAAGAATAATACAGGCGGGGTTGAATGAACAAGGCAGACCAGTGACAGAGGCCAGACCCGCTCGCCCCCGCGCAGATCAGTTCTGTGTCTACAACATTCCCGGCACAACCACTGAAACCGACCATCGGGTCGCAGTTTTAATCGGCGAGAACAAGTCTCCGACCAAACTCCCGCTCAATTTTATCTATCAGGGCCTTGAGGATATGGACCTTGAAGATGTTGTCACATCTCGTAAGAATGAAACCTCCCGAGATCGATTCCGTCGTCTAGTCGCCGCAGTGATCACGCAAGCCTTCTCTTATATGATCCGCGCTGGGCTGGAATACGGATACGTTTGCACAGGACAGGCGTTCATTTTCCTTCGGGTACCTGATGACCCGACGACTGTATTCTACTTCTTGTCTGTCCCTCACGGCGACGCGGGTGAGACAACTGGATGGACGCCCGACTTGGATCATCCAAATCGACTGCATTTGACTGCTGTGGGTCAAGCTCTAGCTTTCACCTTACAAGCTCTTAGAACCCAGCCTCGTGGGCAGAGCTGGCGAAGGCGTGCGGAAGAACAATTGAAAACTTGGCAAGTTGTTTACGAGGACATTAGACGCACGATACCCAAAGAAGATGATACTGCATCATCCGAGTACAAACCTCCGCATGGTGGACATGATTTCCTCCGTATGTCGCCAGTGCGTCTGCGATCGAGTAGAGTTTCGAACACCCTTGCCGGATGTCATCCGCCGCAAAGCCATACTCAAGATGATGATGATGATGAATTTGATCCCAACACGCCGAGTCGAGCACAGCGTCCAAATATTCTCCCATCGCAACGCAAATTACAGACATCCTCAGCTTCGACGGAACAACCTTGGCGTGAGACACGCCACAAAGGTAACAAGCGGTGGTACTGCACTCATCGCTGTCTTCTTGGTTTGCAGAGAGGGGGTTTACTGGATGAAGATTGCCCAAATGTACGCGATCACGGAACACAGTACCACCGCATCAATCAGCCCACCTTTCTTAACCTTATGCGTCGGCAACTCTCTGCTGATTTGGACACTGACTGCGAGCCGGTTGGTGTTCACGGGGCACGCGGGGCCTTGCTCAAGGTCACATTGACCTCACACGGATACACAGTCACAGCCAAATGTACCACCAGGGAATGCGTCCAGGACCTCGAACACGAAGCCAGAATCTATAAACAACTTCAACCGATTCAGGGCATTCACGTGCCGGTGAACCTAGGCAGCTTGAATCTGAAACACTCGTACGACTACGAAGGTGTGACCAAACTCGTGCGCATGATGTTTCTAAGTTTTGGGGGGTGGCCCATTCGTCGAGCCATCAATTTGGACAACCAAGCTTCTCTTATCAAACAGGTGAAGTGCTCATTTCAAGCAATTCATCAACTGGGTGTATGGCACCGAGATGCGATGCCACGCAATATACTTTCATACGCGGAGTCTGGCCCGGTCATGGTAATCGACTTCGAGCGGTCACAGATCATCAAACCGCGGGTGATGCTGGGAGCCGTTTCCCCGAATCAGAAAAGGAAAGGGAAGTCCGAAGACATTTTGCACAAGTCGCCAGAATGTAACGGTGACGTTCTTCAGCAGGAGCTACAGGGGGCAATATTTGAGCTACGAGGATTAACATACGGCAAAATTGTAGCGCCTAAATATAGAAATGCTGCATGATGTATGGAAGAACAAGTCATTACGTCTTCAGCGCACTCTCGCCTAAGCGCCCTCTCTTACTTTGAATGTATAAATTCCGTGCCTCGCCTCTGAGATTCTCTCTTAATAGATCTCCAGGTTAACACCAATGGTATGGCTCGAAAGGGTGGATTCATAATTGAGAATTAGACACTCCACGATCCAGGAATCAACGACGACTTCGACACAGAAAATAATCTCTTTAAAAAGATTTACGAGTATTGTATTGGATATGAACTGAATACTCACATAGTACTTCAAAATAAACACGATGGTCGTATCTTTATTACCGACCTTGATGCCCGTGGAAAGTTGTCGAAAAGGGACTTCCTATGTTCTACTTGCTGATATATTCCGCTTTCCTTTCGCCAACAACATAACGATGCATGCTATCTTCCTATTGCAGAAGCAAAAGTCCTTAGCAGACCTAACATCTAAGTACCCAGCTTGTAGCGAAGAATATCTCGACGCTGCCCCAGCTGAACGGTAGGGTTTATAGCTGAGCCACCCTAGAAGATTTCGCCGCTGTCCTGAAAGCTAAAGGAATCGATCAGCCACTCACTGTCTGTTGGACGTGAGCAATTTGAGGTCTCGAGAATTTCGATGGCGTGAGAGAGAGAGGTCGTATTTGAGAGGATAAAACAACGTTGCTGGCCTCACAAAGTTTATGATCCCAACAAGGCTCCTCGAACAGCTCTTTGGGTAGTTACTAAAGAACACAGAGGAGTTGAGAGAACCCATTTATAACAATGTAATGATAAATTTACTTTCTCGGTTTTACTAGACTTCACTTATCTTGCTATAGATTGGGCAGTTGTCTTTTGTCACTACTGACGACAAATTTTCAATACAAGAAGTCCTTCAATATGAGGTGAAACGAGCATATATTCCTTTAACACAAATGTAGAAACTGTATGCCGTTTGAGTGCTTGGTAGATTTCTCTCACTCTGAATTTTGTGGATATACCTAGGTTAAGGGGACAAATGCACTTACTTCTCCCTGTGGTGAGTGAGCCTCACTGTAATGAAAATATCATTGCAATGAAAAATGTATCTTTTGATCAGCGTTCTGGATATGGGTAACATATAAATACAGGTCAGAGAGATGCCAACATACTCGTCACATTTCCTCATGAACGTGGTTATTCACAGGCCGCCGGGCGTGTAGGGAGGTACTTGTATAATTTCGTCTCCAATACTCTTGATCTTCTGAGAGCAAGTAGTTATGCCACATAATCCTCTTTCGAATGTACACAGTACCTGTAAACCGTGAGTGTTAGTGTGGGTCTATACTATCCAATGGTCAACAAAGAGTCGAGGATACCCCTAGGGGTAGCGGTCATTTTCAGCATCAATTCCACATATTAGGGGTTAGAGGTTAGATTAGGGTTAGGGTTAATCACCTAGTCACCTATACGCGTAGTAGTAGTTAAGGGTATTAAGTTTTTGGGCGCGTCACCGCGTCTAAGGTTAAGTATTTTAGCGCGAAAGGAGCCGAATATCAATTTCAAATATCGAATCTATCAGGGCATACAGCTAGCTATTTAGGTCTATAAGACGACAGCAGATAATAAATAGATCTAACTGCTCGTTATATCCTGACCATCTGAAAATGCAGTGAGCAAGATGCGCTTCAGAAGCCAGCTCATCAACATTAGCACCTTTGCCAGTAGGTATGCCCCGAATTATCTTTTGCACCGTGCCGGTACTGACCTATCTCCCCAGAATTTACCGCGTCTTTATCATCTCTAGGCAAAATATGTTGGGTTCGACTTGAAGATGAAGCCGTCCGCTTCACCATCATCCCAGACCAGGGAACCCAGGTCTGGGCTCAGTTACCAATTGTATGTGGAACTGCAATTCTCCACGCCAAAGGAAATATCAAAAAGAGGAAACAAATAGATGAATAAATGAATAAAACTAAACTCATATATTCCTACGCTATGCTATAGGACAGAGTCTTTGAAGATTACTCTATGAGCGCCGCGTCAGGCGTTATCAATCTCGAAGTCCCCATCGGCGCCCTCCACCGAGCTCTCCGCTCCGCAACAAGCGCAACCTCAGCGCAACTACGACTAACTAAGAAAGGATCAGTCCCCTTGCTTGCACTAACAGTCGTGACTTCGTCATGGACGTCAGGGAAAAATGCCCTAGGAGTGAGCAACAGCAGCGACAACGATAGTAACATTAATTCCAATGGGATGCCAATGCACCCGCCACCGCCAGACGACACACAACCAGCCGCAGCTGCAGTACATACAAACCAACCAGACGGCCCCCGGGAACGCGAAACTGTAATAACGCAAGAAATCCCCGTCCGCGTCCTCCTACCCTCGTCCGTCGAAGGTCTACACGAGCCCCGTTGCCGCAGCCCGGATGTTTACATCGTTCTCCCAAGCCTCATACAGCTAAAAAGCATCTCAGAACGCTTCACAAAGCTAGCCATGGACTCTGCTGCCAAAAGCATCACCAACACAACAGCAACGGGACTAACATCCACACAAGGAGCGGGTGTTGGAACCACTAACAGTAGTAGTCCCAAACTCGAACTCTCAGCAAACATGCACGGCTCTCTGAAACTCTCTATAGCTACAGATACTCTGCACATCTCGAGCGTGTGGACCGGCCTGATTAATCCGCCTCTGGATCCGGCGCAGCTGCCTCAGAACGAGCTGGAGCAGCTGCCCAGCGAGCGGATGAGGGAGTTGGGTGGAGAGAATGGGGAGGCGGAGGAAGGGTGGGCGAAGGTAAGGATTGATGGAAAGGACTGGGGTCGTGTGCTGAGTGTTGGACGGTTGAGCCCAAGGGTTATTGCGGGTAAGTTTCTATTTTCTTATATATATTCTTTTTGACAGGGACACCCTGTGAGGGACCTCCCGTGGTGCCTACTGCGCTATCCACAGGCACGGCTTGCGCAAAAACAGTATTAGTTATCATATTACACGGTGTCGTATGTGTATGACAAGAGTACCATCCAAACAGTCCGATTCTAATAACCTCTATTCAAAACAAAAATCAATAGGCTTTATCCAAGACACTGCGCTGATCCTATACGTATATTTGCCGGATAGCGAAAGTGGGGAGGATTCATGTTTAACGGTGAGTTTATATAACACCCCATTCACAGTAATACTCATCAGGGTATTAGTTTTTCAACTGCTACAGCATAGAATAATGATTGCGTCCGTCGACGAAACCACTTTTTCAATTTCACAATTTCTGATCCTATCTTTCTACATAGTATTATGTCAACTCCTACGCTGCTTGAGCTTACAGTGCCACATTTACGCACACGACCGTCGCCATACATATAAATACCCGACCTAATAATGTGCGATGCCTCTATTACTACTTTCCATTTTATGAATTTCGTCCTCTTTATGTCCGATAAACAATACTAGCCTTGTATTATTTTACTAGAAGTATAAAAGAATATGACGGATGCTAAGAAATATTCCCCCCTCCCAAACAAAATTAAAATAGAATAGGGGAAAGGGGCTACAGGAGGTGGAAATGAATCAATCCTTAGATATCAAACCGAAATCAATAACTACTACCCCTGAAATTGCAACGTCGCACTGGTCTTTAGTTACCCCTCGTAACTGTGAAACCAATAGCTCGATAGTGATTTTTGAAGTTAAAACTAAATACCCAAGGGTACTTGCTTCGTGGTCAAGAATGCCAAGTGAATAGACATCAAATAAATATATATTTGCATGCAAATTGAGAGACATAAATCTTTGTTCTTTAAGAGAGCATGCAATTACTGAGCTTTTTGCTATTTGTTTAAGAATATGCACGCAAATATGTATATAGAAATAAAAAGCAAAAACACAAACATGAACTAAGTAAAACAGTTAATGGGGTGGGGGAAAATGCCAATAGTATACAGAAAAAAGTTCTCTTTCTTTACAACAAGATAACGGAGTGACTAATAATAAACAAGACAAAAAGGAGCACTCCGGTGACGACATTTGACAAAAACATAGCAGCAGGCCTGAGGCGCTAGGGACACAGACTGGGTCGCAAAAAATGCGCAAAAAGAAGAATATAATAATGTAATAAAACAAAAATGTTCCCCAATATGGAGGGACATATCGAATGCTAGCATAAAAAAGCCGACCACGAGATGGTGGGGCCTAGAAAAACGCAAATTACAAGAGATATGATAAACGGGGTCCATTCACGCGCGAAAGGCGGCGCGGAAAATAAGAAAGAAATACATAATTTTATCGGTTATTTAAAAAAAGGGATGCGGGACATTGGCGAGAACGCGTCGAACAAGGCATGGCTGTATTCGATAAATGGTTGAATCGTCATTTACAGCAGCAAAAGACTCCATTGGTAGATATCCGTGAAAGGGATTGTTTTCTCGTTCTCAAATGGCAAATCGGGTTATTACTTTGCCATAACATCAACGTAGCCTCGACCCTTCTTCTTCCCCCTGACGGTATTTCCCTTCCTAGCCTGCGGTGCTCCAATAAGGTCGTCAATGGAGCTTGCGTTGCTCAGGGCCGTTCCTGGCCTGGATGGCGGTCCAGCCGAAACAGATCGTGGCATAAGGAAGGGACTTGCCGAAGATGGGGCTGCCAAAGATGGTAATCCCGGGCTCAAATTCTGAGGCGACGAGTCCCCAGCCTGTGAAGGGGTTCCACTTGATGGGTTAGGTGGCGGAGCCAGAGTTGGAGCCGAGCCTGATGTTGGTATATAATTTCCCGCCGGAGGGGAAACATTGTTCGCACTTACGGACCGGCTTGGTGGTGCCAGCCCTTTAGGAGGAGGTGGTGTCGAGTGAGCAGTTGCTGTGGCGCTATTGGGGTCTTTTTTATTAACCCATCTCTTCAGTTCTTTGTCGTAATAGAATGAATTCTCCTCGCCAAGTTTTGCTCGGATTGGACCTCCGGTGTTAGCGTTCGGGTCTTTCTTACTCCACCACGAAAACCAACCCTTTTTCTCTCCGGCGGGCCTTTTAGCTATAGAAACGAAGAAACGTGGTTAGCATTGGTTAATAACACGGTAGAAAAGAGGAGAGCTTACCATCTTCCTCTGCAGCCTTTTTAAATGCCTCGTCAGCTTCACGAGCCTTGCGTTCCTTCTCAGCTTTCCTGACAGCTTCGTCACGAGTGGCAAAATCGTCATCATCGTCATCCATGAATGACTTTTTTGGCTTCTCCGTATCTGATTCATCAGCATTCACAGGTTCAGGCGCGTACGATGGGGGCTCGTAGCTGGTTGTTCCCGCGGATGGTTCATAGCCTGTATGCTGGGCAGCAGGAGATCCACTCTCTTGCTCCATGCTGGATCGTTCGTTGAAGGTGGGCTGATACCCGCCAAAGTGAATGGGTTGTTCAGGGCCTGCGTGCTCTGAACCTTGTGAAGACTGTATTTCTTCAACCGGGGCCAAATGAGCATATGCTGACTGCTGGGGTGGCGTTGAGCCTCTCCCTTGAACCGATGATGGACTATAGAGATGCTGTGGTGCCATCGGATGGTAGTTATTTTCCATACCCCTATTCAGCTCCTGGGAAGGTCGACCTTGAGAGTAAGAACGGCCAGTAGAAGGCGGTGATCTTTGTGAGTCAAGAGATCCACGACCACGGGGTTGATCTGGAGAGGAATAAGGAGCATATTGGTTTCCGGGAGCATAACGAGAGGTAGGAGGAATTGTGGGAATTGGCTGACTAGTTCCGAACGCCGCATAGGCGTCATGGACAGAAGGTGAGCGGCTGATTGGAGGGGTGCCAACCATTTTAGCAAATGGTCCAATGTCTGCATCTCCCGCTTTAACAGATCCGGTGGAGGCACCATCACTATCGTCACCAGCAATAAAACTGTTGAATTTCGCCAAAATGGACCCAGAAACCTTTTCCATGCTAGGCTTTGACATCCAAGAAGAAGAGCCACCTGTAGGAGATTGTCTGAGGCGATTGGTAAGCTCGTCAAGTTCATAGAAAAATCGTGGATGATAGTATGGTGAAGGCTTTGTTGTTGATTTTAGGATTGCTCCGATAGCGTCACAATACTGCTGGGCCTCGGCTTTGCTGCCATTTTCCGCAAGAGAAAGTGCATATTGGAGTTTGAAGGCTTGGAAATGTGGTGCAATTGCCGTTGGAGAGCCGGATAGAATGGAGAGTGCAAATTCGTAAACCTCAGTAAGAAGTATAGAATTTAGGTCATTAGCGAAAGTGAATGGATATCGGCGATGGTCAGTGCCGAGAAGTGCGATCTGCGACTGCGGATCGTCAGGGCCGCTAAATACTAGAGGCACCGAAGGGGATTTCGAAAACAATGCACAGATATGTGAGGCTTCTATTCTTCCATAGGATGAGAGAAGCCTAGAAAGGGCAAGAAGGGCAACATGGTCGTCAGGGCTTCTGTTGCATAAAATTAAGCACAGCGTTTCTTGCCACTTATCAAGCCCACTCAGAGCGTTCTTCGCGTGGCCAGGGCCCCCTATTTTGCTAACCATCTGTAAACCTGCTCGGGCAGACGGTGGCACCAACTCATCGACACTCTCCTCTAAATTACCCGCGAAAATTTCATAAAGAGCAGCCATTGACTCGGTATTGTTACCAACAGCCTTGACTTCCCGTCTAATGAATTCTTGCATTACCTGTTTCCAGAGAGACTTGTCGAGGGTTGAGGATATTAACATGGCATGGCCCCATAAACGACGATCCACCGCTTCCCAGACAGCCTTTTCCCTCCCACCGGCTAGAAGGGATCTACGAATGCATTCCATTCCATCGACGTTCATCGGCTCCGATTGTGCCTCTCCACTTATACTTTCATAAACACTCGAAAGCTGGGTATGGAACCCAAAAGCCTCCGATGAGGCCCGAGATATTTCAGAGATAGGAGATAGAATGGACCGCACAGAATTTTCAACCTCTGGGTTGCCTGCCAAAAGGCCGTCATGTTCAACCATGACCCGCATAATTTTCCAAAGAAGGATCTTTTCATTATGTTGCTGCGGAGACGTATCTACAGAGGTGCCTTCATTTTCGAATCGAGAAATCATAGAGGACAACCAAGCGATGACATCTTTCTTCTTTGATTTCGACCTTAGCGGTCCTGGGAACTTGACAGGTGGCTCTCTCTGCGAAATAACGTCACCCACGGGGCGCACTTTAGTTTCTCCAGGTGTCGGTTTTATTTTCGGAACAAGTTGACCAGTCGCATACCTAGGGGTGCGTTTAGGGAACGAGCTGGCAATTACTCCACCAAAACCGAATTTGAATATTGGTGCTCCTTTCCATCGTTGAAGGGGATCAAGTTCCTGTCCATCAGTTGGATATATGAAATCTAGTTCTGCAGAAGGGGCTTCCTTGATTGCCTGCTGGTGTTGGGGTGGTAGAGATGTCACGGGACTGTGGACTGATGCAGGCCTTTGGAACGGTTCGGGTACATTCGATAGCATGGGTTCATACTGGAGTCTGCTGGGCGATTGGGTCTGGGATCTCCTTGGCGGTCTGGGCTGCTGCTCGGGAAATTGCTGGTGCTGAACCGATGTGGGTGGAGGTGGAGGGTAAGAAGGCATGTTGGTAGACGCAAGGGGTATCTGATTATGAGAAGAAGTGGGTTCGTGTGTATTACGAACCGGCGGGGAAGATTGCGGAAAATGATCCGTAAATTGGGGAACTGGTCCAGTTCCACTGCCCATGTACGGTAGGTATTGATTGGAAGGCGTGGTTTGGCTTCGCAAATTGCTAGGTGGAGAGAGAGTTTGGTCAGGAGGGTGGCGGGAGGAAGGCCCCGGGAAGGAAGTAGGACTAAATTCAGCCGGTGGATGGGCCGGGTGTGGGTATGCTTGGGATACATTCTCTTGTTGTGCCAGCGGACTCGACGTTCTCGGCTGAAAATGGAGTATATTGGAGGGGGGATAACTTGTTGGAGGCTGTGACGTATATTTATTCGAAGGAGGAGGCCCGCTGGATGGCGGTGGGGCAGGGGAATATCTTGGAGATGAGGGAGGCTTGGATCCAAGGTGCAATGTGGGGGGCCTTGGAGAGTAACGGCCAGATGGACCAGAAACAGTCTGGCCGGGCGGAACAGGAAGCGAGGAATAGGGGTCTAGCCGTTCAGGCTTTTGTAGTTGAAACTGATCACTTGCTTCTCGGCTCAGGTCAGGCGTTGGGAATACACTGGGAGGCATAGAATTAGATGGTGGCGGAGCCATAGGCTGCGTCACGGTTTGCGGAGGAGCATATTTGGCAGTAGTTGAGGGACGCGGCCTGGAAACAACTGGGAGCTCCTCGAAAAAGTTGCTGCTAGGAGCTCTCTCTGTCTCTCGACGAGACAAGGGAGGAGGCGTAGGTTTTAAAGGGGCATAGGCGGAGCTTGAACTTGAAGGCCGCGTTGCTGTCATGCTGCTCTTGCGAGGAGGTGGTCGAACAGAGGGCGCGTGCGCAGTTGGAAGAGGTTGAGGGACAGGTGGCTGAGAAGTACGATGCTTCGGTCGAATTATGTCCATTGGCAAATCATATGGAGATTGGTAACCAGCCTTCGCTTGATTGGAGAAACTTTCAGGTTTACTTGAATTGGAATCGCCCGAATATTGTCGGACCGGTGCGACAAAAGCACCAGCAGTCGCATTTGCGTTATGTAGTCCATAATCGGAGCCAGAAAAGGCCGGCATCATGTCGGAGGATGATGGTTGATGTGGAGTGTAGGGGTTCACACGTGGTGGTTGCTGGGTTGACAAAGGCGAGGCTTGAACAGGTTCCGATAGGTAATTAGCGAACGTGTCTTCAGAAGTGCCATCGGTTAAATTTTCTTCGATCGTTTGTGGCGCATCCAGATCATCATCAATCAGAAGATCATCATCGTCAAGAGCTGCCTTCCATCTCTCTACTAAATCGTCCTCGGGGACCTCTTTAGGGGCAGGTGGCTCTTCATCAATTCGGTTCTCGCTAGCGTCTAGCATGTTTCGGGTTGGCAAATCAGCCGTGGTTTGGCCGTGCTCGAAATGTAGAGAATCAAGAACCTGAGAAGTGGATTTGCGGTTAAATGGTGGCATGTCTGACTTGGAAGTAAAAAAACCACTGTCGTCAACGGATTGATCCTCCTTGAAGATTGCATCAATACTATCGACTTGGTTATTGTCAGTCGGGGATGATGGCTCTGTATTATCCACCAGAGGCAAGCCTTCCTCAAATCTTGACTCCGCTTCCAACGGTGTGTAAATGGGCTTAGTCTGGGTATTAAGTTGATTAAAAAATTGTCCGGAAAGGTCTTCATCAACACTTGTCGCACTCCAGGGTAGGAAGTCATTATGCTCATCCGAGTTCAGATATAGACTCCTTTCGACCGGAGACTGCTGATTGGTAGTCTCTTGATTGCTAGTATCATGGGTGTCATCCTCCAAAGCAGTTTCGGGATGTCCGCTCTCGTGAGAATCGAGATTGATAGAGTCGTCCAAGTTCGGGAAGGAATTCGTTCGGTCAGTCATACCAAATCCATCAAATGGATCTGTCGTAGAGCGTGAGACGCCCCAGGTGGAATCTATATCGGCATCGTTCCGCCACGGAAACCCCTCCGATCTCATTGGTTTGCTGATAGCTTCTTGTTCGGTGGGTGGGGGACGTACGGGCTCGTGAACGTTGGCAGATAAATCGTTGGAAGCTAAATCATTAGGGGTTTCCATACGTTCATCTTGGGATGATGAATGTTCTGTCCGCACGTCGGTGTCCGACGGATCATGTGAAAGTTGAGCAGGCGTCGACTCCACAGGGGATTCGCCATCAGTGGACGATGGTGGTGGCGGTGTTGGCGGAAGTACATTTCTCGAGACCGTCGAGGGCTTCGCGGGTAACGGCGTTGAGCTCGAGTCTGCCAGCGATAGGAACGAGTCCTTCTTCGGGCTGTTATCGGGTCTCAGCGCAGGATTCCATGATCCAGAGTGAATCATGTTGGATGCCAGGCTTCTTTGATATTCAAAAGCAAAAGCAATATCCTGTGCCATTAGATGAGTGCCTTTCTAGCACCCTGATTCTAATCAAAACGCCCTGTACGGTTAAAGTCAGATAACGGCCATGTCGCAAAGGGGCAAGGGACCCGAACACGAGAGGAACTCACCCCCAGTTGAGAAAAAAAGAACGGAAAATAACACGCGTAAATAATGATCAAATCCAACAGAGCTGGCAAGGAATCATGGCAACGTTAAGAATAGCAAAATCGTGCGCGTGGTCACTCAGAGGCGAGATATTTACTACAACATTGTCGTTGAAGCCGTTGTCGTCCAAAGTTCCCCAAAGTAGTTGTTACACGGAATCGGAAGAATGTAAAACCGAAGTAGCCAACTAATCGTTTTGTGCAGATTATGTCATCTATATGGCAACTTGGGGAACTTGGGAACCTTGTAATATTACGATACGAAACTAATAAAGCGGATGATTTGCACTGCGCCACATAAGTCACATGTCGAGCCCTGTCAGCCACGTGATATCATTACAGCTGGAGATCCCTCGATTCGATGCAGCCCTGGAGCTGTTTCGGATTAAAGTGCTTCATGTCACTATATAACTACATAACCCCCCATACGGCCTAACATTTGCTCTTTAGGATCACTGTTGTCTTGAGTTGCGGCCTCATTTCCTTGTAAGAACTGATTGTCGGTGAAACGGAAACGTATGGTTGGGATTCGTGGCAATCTGATTTTCCGCTGATGCTTCCCTTTGTGATGCCATCATTGATGTTCACCTTGATTGATGATTGATGATTGATGATTGATGATTGATACATACTCAACGCTGGAGCCTTTGGCACGAGTATGGGCGTGATTATATTGGACCGGACCTTTGACAGATATTCTCCGGCAATCTCTTCGATATGGCACCCTCTCATGAATACAAGCGGCCGAATGCACAAGACCTGTCCGACGATGCCGAATCCGACGATGACCTCGATCTCGACGAACTTGACCCGGAGGCTTCTGTGTCTCCCTACAACGGATATAGTCCTAAGAATAAAGGAGGGATTGGCACAGCTCCGCGATATGGGCCCGGTATTGCATTGAGGAACTTGCGAGCTGGGGCTCGAGATCGAATATGGAATCGCGGTGCAGCCAGGTCCAGGCAGCAGGATGGCGAAGACGATATTGAAGGCTTGCTGGATGACCGCGATGGCGGCAACCAGACACTTTCAGGGAGGAGTTCAACATATGCTGAGGACGATGCGCCTCTTCTCAGTGGACACAGCCAGCCTCGACGAAACCCTGCAACGCAGAGGAGCCTATACGCCCGGCTTGCGTCGAAACTCCGCTTTCCCAAGTTTGCCTCTTCATCGACGTTTGATAACACGCCTGATGGACATAACGATTCCCCATTAGATTCCAATCCAGGTCACAAGCCAACACGGCAAGTGCTTGTTGGGCAAACACAGCAAACCCGTTACCCCCCGAATGTTGTATCAAACGCCAAATATACCCCTTGGAGCTTCCTCCCCCGCACTCTCTATAATGAATTTTCGTTCTTTTTCAACATTTACTTTCTTCTCGTGGCATTATCGCAGATAATACCCATTCTAAGAATCGGCTATATGTCCTCATATATTGCGCCTCTGGCCTTTGTGGTATCGATTTCACTGGGCAGGGAGGCATTTGATGACATTGCCCGACGACGAAGAGATGCGGAAGCAAACTCGGAGGAATACACTGTCATATCATATACCCCGTCATCTTCTCGAAAACAAATTGTCCGAAACAGGTTGACGGTTCCTGATCAGGACTCGGTTGGACCTGGAACGCAAATTTTCGAGATTACAAAAAAGTCGCGCGATTTAAAGGTTGGCGACATTTTGAAGCTACGGAAAGACCAACGCCTCCCGGCCGATGTAATCATTTTAAAAAGTGCACTACCAGAAGCTTCCGCTGCTCAGAATACTACTCCTACTCCAGAGCTGGTCGATACAAATCATGATAATACCGCAGAATCAACCCATTTGACCGCTGGTACCCATTCAACACCGCTAGCTGATGAATCTGCTGACGATTTTGATGGTTCAAGCGACACTTTTATCCGAACAGACCAGCTGGATGGCGAAACTGATTGGAAATTGCGCCTTCCCTCTCCCCTCACGCAAAATTTACCCCTCTCTGAGCTACACAGGATAAGGATCATCGCAGGCGAACCGGAGAAAAGCGTGCATGATTTTGTTGGAACTATTGAGCTGGCACCCCCTTCTAATTCTTATGACCCTCATATCAACAAAACTGATGCAACTGCTCATTCTCCAACCAACCCATCACCCCCCGGCGGCCACCCTCATAACCCATCTGAGCCACAGTCAGCTCCGCTTACCATTGACAACACTGCGTGGGCCAGTACAGTTCTTGCATCAAACACGACAACAATCGCTGCAATCGTTTACACAGGGGCTCAAACCCGATCCGCGATGTCAACATCACCGTCCCGTTCGAAGGTCGGGTTGCTCGAATACGAAATCAACAGTTTGACCAAAATTCTCTGTGTTTTAACGTTATCCCTATCCATCATTCTTGTTGCTCTTCAAGGGTTTGAGCCTACCAACGACAAGCCATGGTATATTGCCATCATGATATATCTTATCCTCTTTTCCACCATTATTCCTATGAGTCTACGCGTCAACCTTGACATGGCCAAATCGGTGTATGCGAGGTTCATAGAGCGGGATGCCGGTATTCCGGGCACTGTTGTTAGAACCAGCACTATTCCAGAGGACTTGGGTAGGATAGAATACTTGCTATCCGATAAAACCGGAACCCTTACCCAAAACGGTAAGATATACATTTTCCTGTGGTAACAGTAGTGCCTAGCTAACATTGTTTTTAGAAATGGAGCTCAAGAAAATACACGTCGGAACAGTATCCTATGCAAATGAAGCGATGGACGAAGTGGCGTCTTATCTTCGGCAGGGCTTCTCTGCAACCCCCTCTACCCATGCACCACACTCATCCCTCGTCACTCCAACAACCATAAATGGTGCGCAGACTGGCTTGGCTTCAACGACTCGGACACGACGAGAGATTGGATCTCGCGTTCGAGATATAGTTCTCGCTCTCGCACTCTGCCATAATGTTACTCCAACAATGGACGAACAAGATGGAGAGAAGGTGACAACCTACCAGGCCTCGTCGCCAGATGAGATCGCGATCGTGAGATATACTGAGGAAGTGGGTCTTCAGTTAGTACACCGAGATAGGCAAAGAATTGTTCTCAAATCAGTAAACACAGGCAACGTTGTCGTGCGTGTTCGGATTCTGGACATATTCCCTTTCACGTCTGATAGCAAGCGCATGGGCATTATCGTTCGATTCGAACAAGGTTCCACTTTAGAAAAATCAGTAGCGCAGGATGAGGAGATTTGGTTCTACCAGAAAGGTGCTGACACCGTCATGTCGTCCATCGTTGCCACTAATGACTGGCTTGATGAAGAGACTGCAAACATGGCAAGAGAAGGCCTGCGTACCTTGGTCATTGGCAGGAAAAGACTCTCTCAAGGGCAGTACCAAGACTTTTCGACCAGCTACAAGCAGGCCTCATTATCTCTACACAATAGGGACACCAGAATGGCAAAGGTTGCCCAAGAATATCTGGAGCAGAATCTCGAGCTTTTGGGCGTCACGGGCGTTGAAGACAAGCTCCAGAAGGACGTCAAACCTTCTCTCGAACTCCTGCGTAACGCAGGCGTGAAAATATGGATGCTCACAGGCGACAAAGTCGAAACAGCACGTTGCGTGGCCGTTTCCGCGAAACTTGTTGCGAGAGGCCAGTATATCCACACGGTCACCAAGTTAAAAGACAAAGGTTCTGCCCAGGACACGCTCGATTTCCTCCGGAACAAAACAGATGCCTGCCTCCTTATCGACGGCGAATCACTTACCCTAATGCTTTCTCAATTCCGCACTCCCTTCGTATCAATCGCCGTCCTCCTCCCCGCCGTTATCGCCTGCCGCTGTTCCCCAACCCAGAAAGCCGAAATCGCCACCTTAATTCGCAAACACACCAAAAAGCGCATCTGCTGCATCGGCGACGGCGGCAATGACGTCTCCATGATCCAAGCCGCAGACGTCGGTATTGGCATTGTCGGCAAGGAGGGTCGCCAGGCCTCCCTCGCCGCCGACTTTAGCATCACCCAATTCCACCACCTGACAAAACTTCTTGTCTGGCACGGGCGCAATTCATATAAGCGCTCCGCCAAGCTTGCACAGTTCATCATGCACCGCGGCCTAATCATAAGCGCCTGCCAGACCATGTACAGCATTGCGGGCCACTTTGACCCGAAGGGCCTGTTCATAAACTGGCTGCTGGTCGGCTATGCTACGGTCTACACCAACGCGCCAGTCTTCTCTCTTGTGCTGGACCGCGACGTCGATGAGGAACTGGCTAATTTATACCCGGAACTGTACAAGGAACTGAAAACGGGGCGCAGCCTTAGCTACCGTTCGTTCTTCACCTGGGTGCTTGTCAGTGTCTACCAAGGCTCGATCATCCAGGGACTCTCGCAGATTCTCGTGGGAGAGGTTACGGGTCCGAAATTGATTAGTGTTTCGTTCACGGCGCTAGTGTTGAACGAGCTAGTCATGGTAGCTGTGTCGATAACGACGTGGCATCCGGTGATGATCCTATGTATTGTTGGCACGGCCGTCTTTTATGCGGCCAGTGTACCGTTCCTGGGTGATTACTTTGACTTGAAGTATGTCATTACCTTGGCATGGGTGTGGCGGGTTGCTGTTGTTGCGGCTGTTGCGCTCGTGCCCGTCTGGGCTGTGAAACTGATAAGTAGGACGTGGAGCCCGCCTAGCTATCGGAAGGTTAGGGGCTGACATCCCCCACTAATATTTTGATTTCGCGGATGGGGGCTCGCGTCTTCATGAGTTTTTTTGTTGGTTCTTATTTTATTTTTACTCTAGCATACGTTTCCTTGCTTCTTATATCTACACAATCCTCATTTCAGGCCCAGTACATTTTATGTGGTGATATTCTTTTTTTCTATAACTTTTTTACTTCTCTGGATTAGGTGTATGGAACTGCATAGAATCATTGACTTACGCTATTTTTATTTTACTTATATATGTATGTGTTTGAGCTATGTTTTATTTCATGTATCTTGTGGTTAGTGTACATGTATTTTAGCATGCCTGTGTTTTTATTTTGAATAGCACTCTTGTTATTGGTATAACCATAGCTAGTATCTTCGTACTTGCTGATCATGTCAATCCCGTTAGACAAGTTATGTTCATTCTCCTCTTCAAGATCCGTATTTATGTACAAAAAATAAACAAGAGCTAAGAAATACGACAAACATAAAATCATCACACCGACACAAACCTATCCCGAATTTGGAAGGGGGACATAAAACGAAAAAGAGGAAGAAAAAGTGATGGCCTTGAACAAAGGCAAAAGAAAGGAAGTGTTATCAAATGCTAATGTGAATAAGATGGAAGCAAAATGCCCATAAAACGCCAGAGCTAGAGGTATATTTAGCAGTCGAAGAAGGGAATAAAAAACGCAATCCTCAGGAAAAGCATAGAAGACTCAACACCTCAACAGGCGTACCTATCGAGGTCCTCGAGGTTGCCCAACCCGTCTCCCTGGTAGCCCATTCCCGTTGCCTCCAACACCATAGGTCGAAGAACCATACGGATCTCCAGCCTCCCACGGACGACTTGACCCCGCGTAAGGCTGTCCACCGCCACCACTCTGTTCATTTCTATATCCAGGGCTCGGGGTCCGGGCCGGGGGCGCATTTGTGCCACCACCATGCAGCCTTGCACGGAGCCGCTCCTGAGCTGACACACCCGACGTAGACCTTTCGATTCCGGAACCCAATCTACCCTGCTGCTGCGCGGCAGCCTGCGAAGTTTGATAGGAGCCCGCACGCTGGCTAGGGAGCGGGCGCGCAGCTGTAGCTGTGGGAGGTGGAGTAGTGTGCGACTGCTGGCGCTCAAAATACGAGCCCGCGGTCCGTGAACCGGTCGCTGATGTAGCGGGACGAGTGGGTACATTCGCGGGCGAAGGCATAAGATGCGTTGAAGATGTTGTGGCTGGTTGGTGTGATGCGTTGCGGCCCAGACGGAGGCTAGAAGTTTGCTGTTGTTGCGGCGCGGGTCTGGCAGGCCCCGAATCTCCCCATAGATCACCTAGGCCACTGCCGCCGGCACTACGTCCGCCAGCTGCGGGTCCTCCCGGTGGCGTTCCTCCGCCATATCCTTGGAAAGGGGCTTGAGTTGTGACGGCAATTGTTGGGGGTGGAGGGACGGGTGATTTGGGGTCTGCAGGCAGCCAGGGAGGGAACCTGCGGCCCTTTTCGGTGTAGTAGGCTCGTAGGACGTTGGAGATGTGAGAGCAGTCTTCGGAGTCCGCGTCGTCGGTCTCGTCGCCGGATGATATGGCACGCCGGAGGGAGTTGAAGCGGGTGCTAAAGTTGGAGATTGCGGAGGAGGATTTGAGGGAGGAGAAGTAGGAGGTCATGGCTGTTTGGCCCCACTAAGGTGGGTTTTCGGGGGTTCCTTGTGCTGTGATTTTGTGCCTTTTCGATTTTATTCCTACTAGAATGTGTAGATTTCTCGAGAAGAGTATAAGCGACGCGAGGTGGATGTTGTTGATTGAGGGTTCGAGGGTGAAACGCCGCGATATAGGAGGGGGTGAAAGGCTACGCAACGGGTAAACGCGGGGTCCGGGCCACCTATATAATCGAGTGCCGCCAAGCGCAACACCGTCTACTACACCTTTTGTGTCGTATTTGTGTGATATAGCAGGCCTAGAAGAGTGGGATATCTCGGTGTTGTCACAACTGTTCAGTTTGTTTGAGGTTGGATTTCTTCACGTTGCGGAGTTTGGAAGATTTGGCAAAGCCCGCAGCACGTGACGATTAGGGCTAACAAGGTGATTTTGGACGGACAGAAAACGCTACGGAAGAAAGCGAACACAGCGCTGATTACTATGCTGGAATTAATTAGTTAATGGGCTCCATTGCGACAGTTAGTTAGAAGCTATCTATATAAATACACACAAAGTTGCCATGAAGAGGGTAATGTCTCCGTGTGGGGATTTCTAACAAATCAGAGCCATTTTATATAAACCAAATGGCTGATGAGCCCTTCGCCATTCCGACAACGCCATGCAACAAGGTTCCCGAATGAAAATCAAACCAAATGCTTTTTCGTCATCACAATTGCATTCAAGCAAATACCCCCTCCTTCGATGGTCCCTCCGTCTCATACTCAATCTCAATCCGGCCACCCTTCCGTGGCTTGGGAGGGGGCACAGCGCGCTTCCGTTTGCTGCCAAGTACAGGCTTCTTCGGGGTTTCGTCCGCTTCGCTGCTCTCTTCGCTCCCATCGTCGCTTTCATCGTCATCGTCATCATCATCTTCATCCTCCACATCGTCCTCTGCACTGTCACCGCCTAGCCAGTCCTCCATATCCTCCATATCATCATCCTCCTCGTCAATATCACTGACATACTCGACCTCGCCAACACCCTCCTCTTCTACTTCCTCCTCCTCCTCAATACCTTCATCGAGATCCTCATCCCGTTCACCCTCTCCCTGCCTCTCCAAACCGCGCAGAACCTTCTTCCACACGCCCTCCTCCACATTCAGCGGTCGATCACCATAAGCACCACTCCTTAATCTCTCAATCAGCTCTCTCTCAATAGCCCTTTCCACCTTCGCAGCAGCCTCCGCCTTGCGTTCACGGGTCTCCTCTCTCCTCCTAATCTTAGGCGCCAGCTTCGCAACCAATTTCTCTCCCAGCCTCTCCTCTTCCTTAATAAGCTTTCTTGTCCGTATAGACACTTGTGTCAGCCTAGTAAGCCGCTGCTTGCATTTGTGGATCAAGAACTTGGGCCAGTAGATCAGGCGCTCATCGAGTTGTTCGAGGGCTTTTGCATAGTTGGACGATAATCGTATCCGTTCCCACCACTTGCTGGGCATGTGCGATCGCTCAACTGTCTTCATGTATAGGTACATTGCGCCCGTTGCTGGGTCGGAGCGGACAGTGGCATAGCGGGAGTTTGCGAGAGGGCATGATTGTCTATTACAGAGGCCGCTCACGTTATATTCGTTCCGGCAGAAGTTTTGGCCTTTGGTAGTCCTGCAGAAGTTAATGGTTAGGTATAGTTTCTTCATACGTTGCAGCGAGACGATTGGCCAAGTGATCAGAACATACTTTAGCTTGTAGGAGCAAAATTGTTGGTTTATAACCTGCCACACGATTTCGTCTGAAGACATATTCGCAAATATGCCTTAATGCGCCCTCCTTTAGGAGCCGATGGGAGTGTGGTGGAGGAATCTGATGTTGGTTGTTGTTTTTATTTCTTCTGTACTGTTGAATCTTTCTGTCTGGATTTTTTTTTGTTCGGAAAAAATATTCGGACGGAATCACGTGGTTTTGCTGCTAGCCCGCAACAGAATTTACTCCTTAATTACTCGAGCTGCGATCAAATATGGTTTAGGATCTCAACAAATTAATGTACATGTACATACAGTACAATACTCCGTGCATGTGCCTAGATATTTGCTTTGTGGGCTTCGAGTCATTATCATCCAAAAGAAGTTCAAATCAATAAAATCTTCCACTCAAGCCTCCTGAATCTGTCAAATATCTCATCAATTCGCTTGAAAATCAGTCGTGGTAAACATGATGAGAAAGTGTGCAGAGTAAACAGCTGGGTTTTGATTCTCCAGGAACGTTAACATTATCCCTAAACTCGCATTTAATTCCTCTCTATTAATGTTTTGACGTCCAGATCTAAGGTAGTACTTGGCCATTAGTTGGATTATCGTGGGTTCTAGGGCATTATCGTCCATCAAAGTCCTCATCTTTAACTTCATTTTAGTAAACTCAACCCAGTCCTCGAGTGTTTTTAGTAGCCACCTATTAACTAGTGCGTAGACGCTGTCACCCTTCATGATAAGTTGCTCCACGATTCCAGAAGCATGCCCCCTTCCTGCGGCTTCCTGGAGGAGTGTCCAGATATATTGTCGGCAATAACGCTGGTATTAACGGTCCGATGAGAAAGCAGCTATTCCACTACCCAAGCCCCATCACTTGAGGAATGAATGCCACACGAGGGACCCTTGCCAAAGTTTGATTACCTCGCCAACCGCCTCCGCGAATACTGTGTCACTGTGCCTGTTTGTGACATTGGGATCGATGTTGTCTTTAGCAAGCAAAATTGACAACGTTGGCTTGGAGTAGGCGATCTACAATACCAATGTGGCCGTTCGCCGCGGCCGTTGCAAACGGTAGTCGCCCTTGACAGACTTTGACATTACGATTGATATCTTTGGCTGTAAGTAACACTTCCACAGCTCCCACGTAACCCCCCAGTGCCGTCCATGATAGCGCTGTATGATAGATAGATATTGGGGTCCTGAGCATTTGGGTCGACTCCTAGCAAGCTAAGGAGAACTCTTATTACTTTTTCAGGAATCATGTTGCGCCGCCTTCACGAGGGCCAGGCCGATGGCAGTCCCAGCTTCTAGAGCTTTCCGAGCTGTATCCTCCCTGTCGTAACGTGCTACTCACAATAGTGCTCTTTGGTCTTTTCTTTGGCCATGGCGTTTGTAAAGATACCTTATTAGCAAGCACAAGAGGCAATCTGTACGAGAAAAAGAATTGAGATCCTCATCCCATTCCACACTGAAGGTGATGGGCAGTAACAACTCGATTGGGGGATCTTACTTGTTGGCAATTCAGAAGAATGGTTGCGATCATTAGATTTATGACGTCCCAATTGATGGACTGTTTGTGGTGTCACATGATTGCACCCCTATCTCTCTCTTGTTCTATATTTTCAACCTCATCTTTTTCATCCTCTTTGTTAATGTTGACAATATTTCCGGATCACATCATGTTGCCAGGAGACACAGTGAAGCATCATGATCTAAACAGTCTTTCTATTTACTTTCATTTTGTCTTTTTTTAAGTCATTCCGCTCTTTTCTTTTTGTTTCTGTTTCACTGCTCCACTGCTCATATATTCCAGAATCTCTCCCTTAGATGACAAGAGACATCTATGTAGAACTTTGATTCTTATATATATTCTTTGCCCTGCTATGCATTTATATGTTCATGTTGTTATTTCACTGATACTGAGTGAATGATTTACTGTCAGCTCACACTCACCCTCTCTTCTGATTTTTCTTCAGAGAGCATTCTCCTGCTCCTGATAATCTCTTATATTTTCCTTAACTGTCGCCTTAATAGTTCTATTATTTTTTTAATACGACTGACTAATACTGCTGCGCTTTGTGGTGTTCAAATCTGCAAGCTCACACTTCTTTCTCCATGCTCTCCTTAGTCTGTTGGAAAATGTCACTGGAGTTTGCTCAACTTTCCCGCAAACCCTCTCCATATCCTGGGATCTCAAATCCGCGCCATGTAGCTGCGGTGGTTAATATGGCCAAACAAGAAGCAACTCTGCTTGACCTTGGAAGCACGCATGGATCCACTGGCGCTGTTCCTGTTGGCACAACCATGAGCCGAAACAGCTGCGGAATATGCTCTGGGAAGGTCGATTTCAAAACCAGCGCCGCCTTGCAAGAACATCTCGAAAAAGTGCATTTTTACTGTGGATCTTGTCGTTGGTTCGCGGAGTCAGCGGAACTCCTAGGACAACATAACGAATTGATTCATCATATGTGCGCTGCCAGTGCAAAAATCGTTTCGAATGGTGGAGGGATTTGCGGTGTAAGGCCATTTCCATTTTACCCCGTTTTTATTGATCTATATCTTCCGAAGAATCCCGCTTTCATGTCTTTATTCACGTACTGATATCTCGCTTCAGCATCTCACCAAACATAACTTCCGCACAATCAAATGCTACTGCTGCGACGATACCTTCATCTCCGTTTCTTCCATGTTCTACCATCTCGAAAACGAATCCTGCCCCTCTGGCATAAATCGACAGGACATTGAGAAATTAACAACATATTATCTCTACTACCTACATTATCAGGGCGTCTTCTTGTACTACTGCGGTCGCTGTAGACGCCCTTTTCGGTCCATGTTCGAACTTCTACGGCATGTTGAGGATGTCCCCTGTATGCGATGGGGTTTGTACGGCCGTGGTAGCCTCATTGACTATATCGCAACGAATATTGGGAGCCTTATTAAATGTCCTATTGAAAACGCTGATCCCGACGTTGTACGAATACCTCCAATCATTCCTACAGATGATGTGGCGGTAGAAGAACGTATTACCAACCCGGACCCTGATAGTGTCCAAGAAGATAAAGACAATGAAATTGCAAACAAAGACATCATGCCTATCCCTAGCATCGTCATAACTAGAGTTGACGGATCTAGCATTAAATGGTAGAAAATTACACTACGCAAGTTACCGCTCTCTGTACTCTTTCGGGAAATCAGCCACCACCACACTTGACTGGGCCGTCTACTACTCTCGAAAACGAATCCCCAACTTATAAGGAGTTTCCGTTCTTTTCACACTTGATCATTTCTCCTCTCTGATCTCGATAATTTGACGAATTATCGACCTTGTCAATCGAAATTAAGCGTTCCCTTACTAGCTTCTTTCGTCTCTATTAAATTTGTGTCTCACTCACAAATGGTTTCGCGATGTCCTGATCGGATTAGACCTCCTTCCATTGTTTTTGGAAGCACGTTTCTCCCTGTACCCATTCCTAACCTTTTTCCCCCGTTTTCTTCTTTCTACTTGTTAGTCATCTCCCTGCTTTTCTATATATCTATTGATACATATTCATCCCCCACCCGCTTGTTAGTTCCATGCAGCCACGCGGGACCCATCCTTTGTCCTGGCTGTATCATTATGGTATGACACAGTTCGCAGCTCTCACTCTCTCTCATGTTTAACCCTTGCCTGTTAACTTAAACCCAACCCAACATCATATTTTTCTATAGTCATTTCTCATCACCCTTTAACCTCTATGATTTTTCTATCTTATTCCTCTTTTATGATCCATCCGATACCCCTTCCTTCACTTCACTCATAAATTACTTCTCGGTCTATTTGTATGTCGTTTCCATTTAGTCATATGTTTTCAATACCAAAACTGCACCAGAAAATCTTATCGACTCCCATTCCCAGAGCGTCTTTCCTAACTTTACCTTTCCATTCCCAAAACCAGGCGTGGCCAGTCGATACTGACTCAAGGTTCTACGACCACTCTTGACACCCTATAAAGATTGCTTCCTACATAGCCCCTCTTCAATCTAGGGACCAGCACATTTACATGAATGTTCTTCCTAAAATACGCGTAAAACATACACTGCGCAAGTCAAGAAACAGACGATCAATAGAATCATTGTAAATTTTATGTTTCAACTAGCATCATCTAACATAAGTCTACTCGGGGGATTTAGCCCACACACATTCAACCCGCTTTATTTCATAGACTCTCTATAACTTTTGCGATCGAAATCGCTTTCTCTTCTCCAAATCTCCCGGTCACAACCTGCAGCGAAACCGGCATTCCTTTAACTAGGTTTACATTATCTATATTTAGTCCTAGAATCAGCGACAACAATCTACACACTTTTATATCCTTGATATAGTTCCAAAGCCCCTGAAAGGAAAATACATATGTATAGACAACTCACATTGCCGATGATTAAAAGCATCCGATTCATTTCGAGCCTTGTAACCAATCCACTCACTGTCCGGTGCGTCGATGACAGGATCAACTTTAGTAATGGGAACTGTCAAGGCTGTATAATCTAGCAAGTTCCAAAGAGCACTATAGCCGAGCAACTGCTTGCTTTCAACCCAGGTGCGTGGCTTGAAATTTATCCAGGCCATGACCGGCATTATCAGTGCGTCGATACCCATTTTGGTCCAGTGAGCAAGGTACGATTCCCTATACGCAATCTTTTGCATCTCGAGCTGTCTTTGGGTTAACGTCGTCCAAGAAGTAAAGTGTAAATGGCACAGAAGATAAAGCCATCTATGGTACTAGTAATTGACACACAGAGATAGATTTTGAAAAACATACTTGCTGCCGTTGCCAGATGTCCAGTTTATCCCGCTCCTCGCCAACTAGCATACCCTGAATAAGAGGCTCGTTAGCCAACTTACACATGTTTCGACAGTCCTCTCCGCCATCGGCCTTTACGGCTTTCAACCATAAATTGACCCCCTCATCGTGTGAAGAAGCATTCCACTCAATTACTGCCTGTTGTTAGTGGCCATTGACCTAAATAGTTAGGGGTTCTACTAAACTATACCTTCGTGTCCTGCTGCTCTGAATTTAGCTGCAGTTTCATGCAACGCTCGAGATATGGGAGGCTGCGGCTTCACGAACCCGTCATCGAAGATGAAAGCTATCCTTAACGGCCTAGTAGGCGGTTTAGTAAGGTCTTCTCGCCATGGTATGGGTAAGGCTCTCGGGTCGGTTTCCCATGGGCGTGAGGAAACGACAGCTTTCATGAACATTTCGATGTTTTCTAGACTATAGCTAATCGGACCAGCTACTGGTGGGACGTTGTAGATTTGAGTCATCCTATATTGGAGATTGTTAAACCTACAACCCGAAGGTTTCCCATTGACAAAGATACCGGATACGTACGAAGACTTTTCCCATGGTATGCGTCCCACTGACGGAATCAGCCCGTATAACCCATGTAACGCTGCAGGAATTCGGATGGAGCCCCCTATATCTGATCCGACACCAATGATGCTTCCCTGAGCCCCAACTAATGCACCTTCACCGCCTGAGCTGCCACCTGAGATAAGATGTTTATTGAATGCATTGACGGATTGACCGAATACATGGTTATACGAATCTGACATCTAGTACCGCAGACGTCAGCTACACACTAACGCGAGTAACTCTGAACAGGCAAACCCACCATAAGTGACTGTGGTATATTCGTTTTAACGTACAGCACTGCCCCTAGAGAAAGCAGCAGCCTATTGTGGCGGACAGATTACTGCCGAAAGGAGATTTTTCCCAGCCCCCCTAGAAAATCAATGTAAAAACACAGCTAAAAAATCAAAATATCCACATTTTCACTGAATCTTTAATATCTCTAATATCATTCAAATACCTGTTATAACATGCTTTTCTCATCAATCTCTTCTTATATTCATCAAATATATTGCTTCTATTCAGTATGTCTGTCAACATCAACTGCTTCAAGATCTTCAAGATCTCCAGGCACTGTAATAAGACTTCTACACTTTGTCTGAGCCTTCTCAAATCACCTGTTTTGAATGATATTGTGAGGGCGTAGCGCCGAATAGACAGCGTGAGGAGCTAATAGCAAAGGAATAAGTAATAATAGACAATAGTAGCAAGATATGTATATGGTCATAGTGGTATGTAGCTAATTGCTGGCTAAGAGAAGAGTATCAAGAGCTGCAGGGGGCCCCTGCAGGTATATATACATGTAGATGTGTGTGTGATGCTAGCTAGGCACTAGCACCCTAAGCAATGTGCTAAGACTGTGACATGATAATTACTCTCTTTCTTATTAGATGCTGTCTGTGATATCTGTAACATGAAAAAAGAGTAATAAGTACAAAATAAAAGAAAAATAGTATATAAAGTGATAATTTTGTAAGAAGATAGTATATTAAGTGATTAAGAATTGATGTATAGTGCATATTTTGTGTGAAGAATAGAGATATATAATAATAATATTATATATAGAGAAGCTTGAGTTATAGATAGTATACTCTGATGAGAAGCTTCATAAAAATATATAAAATTGTATGAAATATCATGAAAATGTATAGAAAACTGTGTATATTGTGTTATTGATAAATATTATATTATTTATAAATATTATATTATTATATTACTATGAAAGACTGATAAAAAGATAGTAAAAGAAGCTATCTATTTCTCTTCTCTTCTTCTTTTTATAATCTTTTAATATAATAATTTCTTCTTTTTAAATAATATTAATTTAAAAATTTTAAATTTCAATTCTGCTGTGTTATTTTTATAATAATAAAAATTTCTATCTCTGTCTCTATCTTCTCAGAGATTAATGTTTCAGATTTTGAGTGAGTATCTCTTTTTTTTCTTTTGTATATGCAAGTTAAGTGAGGATTTCTTTTTATATGTGTGTTGTGAGTGAGATTTCTCTATATAAGAATGTTACTATAATAAAATATCATTATAATAAAATATCACTATAACAAGATATTACTATAATGAGATATCACTATAATAAAATATTACTATAACAAGATATCACTATAGCAAGATATCACTATTATAAAATATTGCTATAATAAAATATCACTATAATGAAATATTGCTATAATGAAATATTACTATAATAAAATATCACTATAACAAGATATTGCTATAATAGAATATTGCTATAATGAAATTTTACTATAATAGAATATCACTATAATGAAATTTTGCTATAATGAATATTATTGTGAGAGACTACTGATATAATCATTTTTCTAAATATATACTCTGTAAGAAGTGTCTTCTCTGTATAAAAGATATTAAATTTCAGTGCAAGTTACTCTCAGAGATTTAAAAGTGTTGTAAATCTTATACTTAGAATTATCTAACTTATAAGTAGATAAGCTTGACAAGCTTGATATATATCTATATTATATAATAAAACTAATTAAGCACTGTAGATTAAGTTGATAAAATATATTAAATATTTTATATACTTGTATAATACAGTGTGATTTGAGACTCATATAAAATATATATACTTACTAAAGAGATATAAGTTAACTAATTTAATTAATTAGATTGATGTTTTTCAGATATTATATTTTTATACTTGTGAGTGTAAGACTGCAGTAGTGAGAGTAGTTAAATACTGAGTAACTACACTGATAATAGAGATGAGAGATAAGATAAAAATAATGAGAGTGAAGATATCTCTGATATTAAGTGAGATCAGTGAAAGTCTCAGAGAGAAAGAGTGAGAGATAAGTACTGAAAGTGTAAATAATGAGAAGAGTGCTGAAAACACTGAAGAGAAGAAAAAAAATAATATAAAAAGTATAAAAAAGAAGAAGAGTGATACTGAAAGTGTGAAGAAGAAGATTATTAATACTGTGAATATAAAGAAGAAGAAAAATATTAAATTGAAAAACAAGAGTTCTGAGAAGATGAAGAGAAAAGACTTTTAAAAGAAGTATAGATATCTATATACAGTATAGAACTCTTATCTGAAGTTGATATATAAAATATAACTGAAAATAAAGAGAATGAAATATAACTCTCAGATAATATATAATTTTCTTCATTATATATAATAGTTTAATAAAATGAGAAGAGATAAAGATGAATGAACTGAGTAGCTTCAGTCATTTTTTAAAGTCTAAGTCTTTAATTTTTAGATGTATGTACTCTTTAGAGTGAAATGAAACTTTTTTCTAAGAATAATAATAAATTCTCTACTTTCTGTCTTATTAAAATCACTTATAGATAAAAACTCTTTTTTAAGAAAAAAGTAGTTATAATATAAAAAGAGTATATTTAATATTAAATAATATCAGTTGATGCTGCTTACTCTGTGAAAGCTAGTTATTCTTTATATATTAAACACTTTTTAATCTGTTTTTTATTTACTTTTTACTCAATTTCTTATTTAAGAAATATTTCAAAAATCTCTGAGTTTACTATATATTTCTCAGATTTTCAAGTGTTTTCTAATAATTTTTATTCAACTCAGTGAATAAGATATTCAGCTAATTTATTTTTATATTTATATTTTTTAAAAACAGTTTTATATTGAAATTTCTCTTCTTTATTAACTAGATCTGATTCAGACTCTGATAGAGTATCATCTCTGTAGTTATATAATTTAAAAAGAGAAATATAAAAAACAGAGTGTATACTTTAATATAAAAAGAGTAGTTCAAGCTTGTAGATCTGTAACTCTATTATTGAAAGAATTTTGAAGAGTTCAATATATTTATAATTCAGTTTATGCACTGAGTGTATTATATGAAGATTCTTAGTATTTAAAATGATATATTCATTAACTTTGAATTATTTTAATTTATATTTGAAATCATAGTATATTTTTTATATATCTTACACTTTTTAAAGATTCTTCTTAAGTTTATTATACAATTTCTGCATCAGATTTATATAATCAGTGATTTAAATAATAATAAATTATGAGAGTTTTTCAATATTGATTTTCAAGTCTAATTAATATTTTATAAAAGCTTCTGCTGATACTGTGTCTGTAAAACTGTGATAAAAAGTATTATAGATAAATTGTATTAGTGAGAGTTATCAGACTCAATTATTCTGATGATAATTAATAAAGTAGTGTAGATAGTATTTCAAGATTTAATTTTAATATTCAGTTTATTCATTGATTTGAGAGTGAAATACTGTGAATAGTTTATAATATATGTCTATTATATAGTAAAAGATAAATTAATAGTGATTTATAAATAGCACTCTGTGATCAGAAACATGATTCTTGAGAATATTAAATACACTATATAGCTTACTATATATGATTTTAGTGAGTTTCTCAGCAGTAATATCTTTTATGCAAGATATATATAAGAAGAACTTTATATAGATATTCATAATCACTAGTATAGCATTATATATCTATTATAGAAAGTTTGAGAATAATAGTTCTGTTATAAAGTTCATTGAGATGATTTTAAATGAATATAAAGATATGAAAATTGTACTCATTTCATTATATTACTTATAATATTTTAACTTTGTATATTAATATATATTATAGATTTACACATGAAGTGTAACATCTTTGAATAGTTTATATAGCAGACTACATCTGATTAATAGATCATTTCACTACATCTCACTGAAAGTGTACACTTCATGAATTTTCATTTCTGAGAGCTCTGATTCTTAGCTGAAACTCTCATTGAAGTCTCTATTCTTCTGTTTCAAGATCTACTCAGAGCTTCATCTTATATGTATATAAATATCTGCTTTCACTGAGATTCTTACATCTTTTCTTTTTCTTCTCTAATATTTTCTATTTTATTATATAAGCTCTATATTTAATACTGATCTTTTCAGTGTAGATCTGTTATATTTAAAAAACATTCATTATCTTTTTATTAGAAATAATTAATTATTAAAAAGAGATATTCAAATGTGTAATAATGCATGAGAATAAGAAGAGAAATGACTAGTTAAATAAATACTGAGTCTCTACTAAATAGAAGCTTATCTATCAGTTACTCTGATCTTATAATAAGATTTTATAAAGAGAATATCAGTGAAAGATCTGAGAGTTCTGATACTTTAAATATATGAAATATTCATATAAATATACTTCTTCTAATTCTGAAGAATTTTTAAATATAGAAATAAATACTATACATCTGATGAATAATATAGTAATAATAACTAATAATATAAAAGAACTCTTGAATATAAGCACAGACACAGTACTGCAGTGACTCTGAATAATATTAAAATTACAGTAGCAGTAGATAACTGATATATATATGAATCAATAATATTAATATAAGAAAATTCAATAACTAATTTAATAAGAAACCTCTGTATAGATAATTCTGACACTGATTAAATTAGAAATGAATTCTCTGAATACAGTATAACTATTGAAGAAACATCTAGATATCTCTATATATTTTGACACTTCTGATCTCACTCTCTATCTATTATAAAGATTGAATATACTTGTGAAACTAAGTATAGATAAAAATATCATTGATTTATTAATTAATCAGAGTTGATATATCAATAACTGATTAAAAGATTATATAAAATAAAAGTTTCATTTATAAATGAAGATATGTGAATTAATATTATATATATCTGATAATATTATTAAATATCTTGATATTCTATTCAGAGACACTGCTATACAGTAAAAAGTATTAGATTAATTACAGAGTGTCTGACAGAGAAATATCTCTTTTATAATATTTATCTCTGATTTTGATATCAAGATCTTAGAAGTAGATAATTAATTTTAAAAGAATAAAATGAAGATCAGTATACTGAAGAAAACACTGACTTTTAAACTACTATAAGTTCTTATAAGTATTGACAAAGTTCTGATTTATAAAGCTTTCTATATATAACTCTGAATATTGAATAATTATCTTATCAAGCTCAAAAGTATATAGAATAGTAATAGAAAATATTATACTCTGATCACTCATATATCTGTATCAAAGAATAATATAAATATTATAAACTGAGTAGACTCTAATATCTATATATAGATAAAAGTCTTTACTATCTGAACAGACTTCTGAGTCTCAGAAATTACTTCTGAAGAAGTGACTAATTAATATTAATAAAAAGTGTGTATTAACTGTAATTAACTGAGATATATAGTTTTTAACTGTCAGTCTGTCTATCTACTCTTTTATCTAAAGAAAAAATTAATATCAGCAG
Organism: [Emmonsia] crescens; assembly: GCA_002572855.1. NCBI lineage: Eukaryota > Fungi > Ascomycota > Eurotiomycetes > Onygenales > Ajellomycetaceae > Emergomyces > [Emmonsia] crescens. The sequence continues at coordinate 153,833 of PDND01000046.1, forward strand.
TTTATATCAATTATACTGTGTTAGAAGAAGATTTAGATAATAACTATAAAAATATCTCAATGAAACAGAGAAAAGACTAGCTTCTGTTTAAACTCATAAATAGAAGCTTGAGAAGATCAGATAATAATAATTTAAAGAAAAAATAGTAATAAACATAATTCTTGTATTTACTATAATAAATAGTATATATAATATAAATATTATAGTAGACAGTGATCTATATCACTATATAATAATTAAATCTTCAGTTGTAAGACACTGTAATCTTCAGTATATTTTCTTATTAAAACTCTGACTTTTCATAGAATTTAATAATTTAAGAGATGTCTGCACTCATTATATAATAAAACTAGACATTGATATCAGAGAATATTAATACAAAGACACTTATATATATAAAGTTAATAATTTTGACTATAATCTTATACTAGAACTCATCTAACTATTTAAATAAAACATCTTATTAAACACTTGAAACAGAAGTTTAATATTCTCTAATAATAATTGAGTATATGAAAATGATGTTTATAAAACTATGAATCTTATACAGATCTCTGTTAATACTTATAAAATACTCTGAAAAAGCTTCTGACAAAGTTACTGATGATAGAACTATATAATAATCTATTCTATCAGTTTAGCTGATATTAAAAGAGCTTTAAAG